>JAWPHD010004705.1:0-2500 GCA_037043455.1 Cyrtodaria siliqua
TACACAGTTTGCGCATATATATCTTATTTTGTGAGTTTAATAATTCCTGTAACTTGATCATATTTGGTCTCTTATAAAAATATTTAGGAATATATTGCTTCCTTAACATTATGTATGTTTGGCATTCCAATACAAAATGGAATTCATCTTTAAGTTTATTACAAAATACACATATTCTATCGTTTACAGGAATTCTATTTTGTTTAACCCATCTACCGGCTTCAATTTACAGTCTATGAGATGACACCCGTAATTTAGTTAGTGCTTGACACATTTTGAAAACATTTATATTATCTAAATATGGTTGAAACTGAAACTTTGCAATGTTTATATAAAAAACTGCTCTAGTGAATTTTCTAATCGACTATGCCAATTCTGAACAAAATTGTCATTTAACCTTTGCTTTAATATTGCAAGAAAAATATTATCGTTACCAACACTTTGTTGTAACCATTCATCATAAAAACCCAAGCGAGGACAATAAGCGTTTCAACTGGGAAACCCAGTTTATTTTCTGAGGATATGTTTCACAGTCATTAAGCAGCATGTTATAAACAATTTTCACATATTTACGATCATGTACTCACATGCTTTTTAACCAATATTTAATTATTATAAAATATCTTCTTGTAATAAATGACGTTCTGCCAAGTTCACCATATATGAAATCATTTTGAGTTGTCTTCTTAACACCCAAAATGTGTTAACAAAACTGTAAATGCAATAGTTCAATTGATATAGCTTGCATAAATCCCCACACTTCACATCCATAGTTTAAAATTGGAGTTATCAATTTATCAAACAGATCTAATTTATGCTTTGGGGATATAAATGTAAATTTGTATAAATACCTATTCATTTTTAAAATGGCTTTTTGCGCTTGACCAGCAAGAGTAGTTTGTTCTTCTGCTGAAGAACCTCCAGTAGAAAAGACTATACCTAAATATGTGAACTTACTAACTATATCTAATGGAGCACCATCATATATAAAAGCTAAATAAGAATATACACTAGGATTTAAATGGTGATTCGTTTCTACAAAATCAATCAACTTAATTTGTTTGAAATATACGTTAAAATATGTTAAACATGTTTGCACATGTGACTACCAGAGGTAATCGAAGGTAATAACTCAATTGGCAAACAATTGCATTGTTGTTTAATTAATACGTATTATATATGGCCAATTGTTATGCAATCTGATTGTTGTTTGCACGTTGGTCACTTGATGATTGGTTCGATTGGTTTGTCATCTGCCTAACCATATGATGCTAATCACATGAACAAGAGAAAACGTACGATATTTCATTCAACACGTCAATTTAAACAGCGATTCAGAAGTTACGACGATATAATTAAACCTGTCAGAACAACAGACGGAAAGGGGCGAGCGGAGCGATACGGAAATTAAGTTTCCAAAACCTTGAGCTATTCAGTCATGTTTGTGAGTTGTGATTATATAACTGATAACACGTGTTCAGTATTGTTTATGAATCTATACACTACTACTACTGCTACTACTAATCTAATACTAATAAAACTACAACTGCTACTGCTACTGCTACTGCTACTGCTACTGCTACTGCTACTGCTACTGCTACTGCTACTGCTACTGCTACTGCTACTGCTACTGCTACTGCTACTGCTACTGCTACTGCTACTGCTACACTGCTACTGCTACTGCTACCGCCGCCGTTTCTGATGCTGTTTCTGCTGCTACTACTACTACTGTTGCTGCTGCTGCTACAACTAATTCTACTACTAATACAATAACAACAACAACAACTGCTAATATTACTACTACTACAACTATAGCTACATAACAACATACTACTACTACTACTGATGCTGCTGCTGTTGCTGATGTTGCTTACAATTCTACTACTTATACTACAACAACAACAACTGCTACTACTAATATTACTACTAGTACTACTACTATAACTTCCGGTGGAATCAATTAGCGGGATATTATATTATTTATTGAGGTATGACAATTTGTGGCAAATCTTTCGAGGTATGTGACGGTCCATTTATGAACCAGTAAAGCTCTGAAAAGAGCTGTTGTGTGTTTTCCGTAAGCGGTCGCGTGATATCACGTGTCTAGCTCTCCGCGTTAGTTTCCTCGTCTGAGCTGGTGTCGTCTTCAAACGCCAAGCGGACGTCATGACGCAGCATGGCGATGTCTTCAGACTTCATATAGATGTATTCGTAATACATGTTTTGAGCTCCTTCCAGGACAGAGAGCTTCAGCCGTAGGTTGTACCGGAAGCAGCTATTTTTGTTTCTTTTGGCGTTATCATAGCGATGTTTCATGTCATCAAAACGCTTGTTGAGTAAGCAGAGCTGTTGGGAAGCCTTCACAAACTTCATCTCCATATCTCTAAGTTCTCGTCGCTTTCCGTCAAACGTATCACCTGGTTTGAGTATGGCGTAATCGTAGATTCTTGTTCGCTGCTTTTCCATCATTGAAATCGGCGTCTGTTCTCGCTGTATTGAT
>JAWPHD010004705.1:7500-157500 GCA_037043455.1 Cyrtodaria siliqua
TACTACTACTACTACTACTACGACTACCACTACTACTACTTCTACCCGCACTACTACTACTACTACTACTACTACTACTACCACTACTACTTCTACTACTACTACTACTACTACTACCACCACTACCACTACCAATACCACCACTACTACTACTACTACTACTACTACTATTACTACTAGTACTACTACTACTACTACTACTACTACTTCTACTTTTGCTGATGATGTAGCTACTACAACTGCAATTACTACTACTACTATTACTACTAAAATATCACCACCAACAAAACTACTACTACTACTACTACTACTACTACTACTGCTTCTGCTACTACAATTACTACTACTGCTGCTGCTGCTACCACTACTTCTACTGCTGCTACTGCTGCAGCTATTACTACTAATTGTACCAATTATACTACAACAACAACAACTACAACAATTAGTATCTCAGCAGGAGCATAAATGCCCATCTATACGTCCAGTGGAATCAATTAGTGGGATATTATAGTATTTATTGATGTAGGACAATCGGAGGCACCTCTTTCGGGGTATATGATGGTCCATTTATGAACCAGTAAAGCTCTGAAAAGAGCTGTTATGGGTGATTCTCAATCAGTCACGTGACCTTACGTGTCTAGCTCTCTGTGTCAGTTTCCTCGTCTGAGCTGGTGGCGCCTTCAAACGCTAAGCGGACGTCATGACGCAGCATAGCGATGTCTTCAGACTTCATATAGATGTATTCGTAATACATGTGTTGAGCTCCTTCCAGGACAGAGAGCTTCAATCGTAGGTTGTACCGGAAGCATCTGTTGTTGTTTCTTTTGGCGTTATCATAGCGGTTTTTCATGTCGTCAAAACACTTGTTGAGCAAGGAGAGCTGTTGGGAAGCTTTCACAAACTTCATCTCCATGTCTCTCAGTTCTCGTCGCTTTTCGTCAAAAGTATCACTTTTTTTGAGCATGGCGTCATCGTAGATTCTTGTTCGCTGCTTTTCCATCTCTGAAATCGGCGTCTGTTCTAGCTGTATTGATGAAAAGTCGTATTACTGTAGAATGAAAAAATAAACTGTTCACCTGTTCTTATAAAGATATGTTTTCTAAGACAGAAGTTAAGTAATTAGCATCAGATGGGTAGACAGATGACAAATCGTTCTAACCAATCATCACGTGACAAACGTGCAAACAACAAACAACAAACGTATTACATAACAATTGGCGATAAATAATATGTATCAAATTAACAACAATGTTTGCCAACTGAGTAATAACCTTCGATTACATCTGATAGTCAACTGTGCAAACATGTGGTTAACACATTTTAGCGTATGTCAAACAAATTAATTTGATAGTTTTAGAAGAACTGAATCACCATTTAAATCCTAGTTGTATTTTCATATTACGTACGTTTAATACTTAATAACATAATGTTAATATTTATAGATACTGAACTCTTTTCAAGATGACTGCCGCTTGTTAAAGTTCATGTTTGACCGTCTGGTAACTCTGGAAAATCGGTAATATACTAACAATATACGACGAAATAAAATGCATTTTTTAAAAGTATATTGGAGGTCTTCTATTTTCAATCTTTATCCAGGAATTAGCTTGGCCTCTGTTAAAATTCTGTTTGATTTTTGAAAAGCTAAAACAGTGTTGTTATTTTTTTTCTAAAATGCGATTGAATATATATGTTACACTTGACAACGAGTGTTTAAATTGTGAAACGACGTAATACCATTGCTTCTATTAATATCAAACCGTAACATGTATCTCTTGGACTAGACCAAAGGTGAACTATGCATTCTAATTCTATGAGTAAAATCTCAGTGAAAGATAATTCATAATCGCTCAATATTAATAACTGACCCCGAAAACAAAAGTGTTTAACAATGACGTTGAGTTATGGGGTCAATAAAGCACTGTTGACGCCGACGTTATTTTACAGAGAAGAACCGGTCAACATTGTGAGATGACAACCACTACGGCAGGCGGCAGACTCGTGCTACGCTCTCTTATTAAACGGTGCATCTCTGATTTTGTTTTAAACACTTTTTTTATTTGTATATTTTCTCATATCAATAATAATACCGAAATATACACACTCTTATCTACGGTAAGTCACTATTATTTATAATAGACGTTCACGTTTCATTCATAATCTTGTTTTTATAATAGGTGCAACGGGGAGTTTATTCACGTAACTGCCGGACGGATCTTGCCAATGATTATTTCTTCAGTAGTGCTGTGGGTCATAACAAAGATAGTCTTTTTAGATAAAAAATAAATCTTCATTTATTTCCCTTTTGATATAAAAAATTATCTTGAATGTTAAAAATATAGGGTTGAGTTTCATCAAAATGAAATATTTTCATTCATTCTTGTATGCACTCGAGAACATATACGTGTTCTCACTTCTCGGTGAAAATATAGAGATTGTTTAACTGCTGAGGTCGATTATAGGGAATCCTTCACGAGATGGTAGGTGTGTGGTTCTTTTCATGAACAAGCGGATGAGAGTGAGTGGGAAAAAACGCCTACTATTGAGTGAATGATTTCCCTATAATTTCTTTTCAATATTGTAATACAGTTGGCATTTACAATTAGCGGTGAAGGGTATTGGTCATTGAAGGGAAATTTCGCATATATATAAGTTGAATTACAATGATTTTACACCAAGTCACCAATTAAGGCCCACCTATATACTTTACTGATTTTCAATATCGACATGTCCAACACATATATTCGATGGTTCAACACATCACTGTTTTTTGTTGTTTTCTTTCTTTATTTATTTGTGTGTAGCTAATACGGTGTTGCGCTGAACCATCGTTAGAAGTGTTAACCAAAACATGAACAGTAAGGCGTGTCCAACTTTGATCTCAAGCAGTACCTCTCAATTATGTAACAACAATTTGCTAAACTTAATTATAACCTCCGTTAAAATTAACTATTTAATTTAAAGGTAACAGTCAATCAACAATCACCTCTTCTGTTAAAGTTACAACACTAACGTTACGCTTAACTTAACAACATTTTTGTCTCGATGTGACCCGCGTACACTTTATGAGTTTTGACCAAACAGATTCACGTTTGTTATCTGGCATATGTTGCTTAATTATATTCTCAATTAATCTGAGACGAAACGTCTAATATTATAATATTGTCATTGAAATAAAATAAAAATACTTTCACAGAATAGAACGAACCAGTTAGAAATGACAATTGTCATTAATAAAGCTGCTTGAACGGAATTAATTACTGACAGTCGCAAGGACACGCGAATTTGTTTTTGTTTACGTGTTTTTCATTGGTCAAATACTATTTGCTTATCAACTTAGATTATTACATATCAAAATCACACATATATCGTACACCATATGCATCAGACATATTGTGTATATGGTTGCATTCAAGTACTTTTACGATTTCAAAATGATGTAACTCCTAACCTATAATGAAATATATGAGAAATAAAAAATAATTTAGTTACTAGTGTTTTCGAACAAATTGTCATTTTGCCATTTCGATTAAAAAAAAATGATATAAAATGTATTAGCTGTGAATTATTTGAATGCAAAAAAAGTGATTTAATAAAATACCCAATAATTTCAAAATGACGATGTTCTGTTTCCGAAAGGATTTTACATTTCTTTACATAAATCTCCCCAGTTTTGAATGTTAAAGTCTAACGCTATTTCTTAAAAAAACAAAATCCAATTCTCCCTGGTGTCCAGCATTTATGTGTGTATACTGCGTTTTTCCATAATCAGTGACTACCGCGGAGTGACCTAGGGTGAAGCGTCTGCCTCGCATGCGGGAGGTCGTGGGTTCAATCTGTCTGATTTTGTTTTAAACACTTTTTTTATTTATATATTTTCTCATATTAATAATACGGTGACACGAAATTCCAAATACCGTATATACACCTTTATCTACCGTAAGTCACTATTATTTATACTAGACGTTACATAGTCATTCACGTTTCATTCAGAATCTTATTTTTATAATAGGTGCAACGGGGTGTATATTCACGTAACTGCCGGATCTCGCCAATGATTATTTGTTCAGAAGTGCTATGGGACATAACAAAGATAGTCTTGTTAAATAAAAAACAAATCTTCATTTATTTCCCTTTGAATATATCTTGAATGTTAAAAATATAGGGTTGAGTTTCTTCAAAATGAAATAGTTTCATTCGTTCTAGTATGCACTCGAGAACATATACGTGTTCTCACTTCTCGGTGAAAATATAGAGATTATTTAACTGCTGATAGAAAATCCTTCAAGAGATGGTAGGTGTGTGGTTTTTTTCATGAACAAGCGGATGAGAGTGAGTTGGAAAAAAAGCCTACTACTGAGTGAATGATTTCCCTATAATTTCTTTTCAATATTGTGATACAATTAGCGGTGAAGGGTATTGGTTATTGAACGGAAATTTCGCATATATAGCCCTATAAGTAGAATAACTTAAACATTACAATGATTTTACACCAAGTCACCAAATTAAGGCCCACCTATATACTTTATTGATTTCAACATCTACATGTCCAACATATATATTACAATGATTTTACACCAAGTCACCAAATTAAGGCCCACCTATATACTTTATTGATTTCAACATCTACATGTCCAACATATATATTCGATTTTTCAACACATCATTGTTTTTTTTTTGGATTTTGGACTAGGGATTTTTCAAGCCCTAGTCCTTAGCAGGCGACAACATTCGAGCACGCTAGAAGCCACAACAGATCGTCACTGACGAAATGTATCACTACGCTAACAGACAGAGCGTCAGTTGTCATTTTGATTGGGTGTTCATTCGGATAAAAGAGTTAAACACACCCCACTCACAGTATGCATATTCATAGTGGCCCTGGCCTTGTGTAGAGAGGAAATAGTTCTCCGGATCAGACAAATACCATCTAAATCGTAAATAAGCTGTGGGAAATGGAAAGAAAATTGAAGAATGTGATATTTGGGCCTATACTTTTTTTCTACTAAGACAAGAAACAAGATAATATATTTTATCTCGAAATATTATAAACCCCGTTTGGACCCCGTATATCCAGCTTTGCAAACCTGGGATAAAGTAGCTCATTTGTATATAAATGTCGAAAGGACCAATGCTGCCGAGCAAAAGTAGTTATTTTTCAGCAAAAAAGAATAGAGGTAAACATTTGTGATATCAGCGGGAAAATGGAACATCCGTCACCTAATGAAGACAATCTTAAAGAAAGTCTTACTGAAAATGTTATAATTGCAGAATTTATTTACAAGTTGTATTGCAGATATGAATAATGTTGCTCCAAGGTAATAAATGATAGAATACATACCACAATAAAAAAAATATGTAAACAATAATAAAATAAGATGTATTTTTCCAAAAAGGATAACGCGTACGGCCCATATTTCTATCCGGTGCAAGCGTCGGAATTTAATAATTACAATATGATCCCTTTGAACTCAAGAAGACGCTTTACGTCAGTTTTGTCAACAGGTCAGTGCATACAATGTTCATAAATGCACTTACACCATGTACACTCAACAGATCTGTTCAATTTCCAAAGCCCCTAGTCCATCAGTGCTTTCAGCACTTTGATTTCTTTCTTTATTTATGTGTAGCTATTACGGTGTTGCGTTAAACCTTCGATAGAAGTGTTAACCAAACATGAACAGAAAGGCGTGTCCAACTTCGAGATCAAGCAGTACCTCTCAATTATGTAACAATAATTTTCTAAACTTAATTATAACCTCCGTTAAAATTAACTATTTAATTTAAAGGTAACAGTCAACCAACAATCAACTCTTCTGTTAATGTTACAACACTAACGTTACGCTAAACTTAACAACATTTTGTCTCGATAAAACCCGCGTAGACTGTATCAGTTTTGACCAAAATGATTCACGTTTGTTATCTGGCATATTTTGACGTTTTGCCAAAATGCTTCATTATATTCTCAATTAATCTGAGACGAAACGTCTAATATTATAATATTGTTATTGAAATAAAATAAAAATACTTTCACAGAATAGAACGAACCAGTTAGAAATGACAACTGACATTAATAAAGCTGCTTGTACGGAATTAATTACTGACAGTCGCAAGGACACACGCCTTTAGACTAGACATTTGTCTTTGTTTACGTCTTTTTCATTGGTCAAATACTCTTAGATTATTATACTGAACAAAAAAAGTAACTTCCGCATTTTAAGCTGTTATTTGCATAGGGTTGAATTTGTTACACTTTGTACACCACTCTAGATACAATTTCATCATTATATACTTATCACTCAATCATTCTGATCAATATTAATAATCATTAAAAACCAGAGTTAGTGTGTTGCTGCTAAAACATATTTTATTGAAATTGCGAAATCACTATATTTGTATTATAAAGGGAGGTAATCTGAATATATTCATTCTTGAAAGCTGTATGGCGCATAAGTGAGTGAACAGGTCAGCTTACTTATCTTCTGTTTATTTCAATCAAATTTTAAACCACAAGACCCAGAAATGCTGTTTAAACCAAAACAAGGGGAATAACTTTGCGTACAAGTTTGATTCAAGAACAATTGTTTACATCACAGTGCTGGCCTTTTAACAAAGGTACTGACATATAGGACCAAACAAAATATATTTTCATTGTGTCTACATGTATGGGTAAAGTTGCGGAAGTTTCTTTTTTTGTTGGGTATACATATCAAAATTACACATACATCGTACACCATATGCATCAGACATATTGTGTAAATGGTTACATTCAAGTACTTTTACGATTTCAACTCCTATGTTAACATCTTAGCGTAACCTATAATGAAATATATGAGAAATAAAAAATAATTTAGTTACTAGTTGTCATTTTGGCATTTCGATTTAAAAAAAATGATATAAAATGTTTTAATTGTGAATTATTTGAATGCAAAATAGTGATTAAATAAAATACTCAATAATTTCAAAATGACAATGTTCTATTTCCGAAAGGATTTGACATTTCTTTACATAGATCTCTCCAATTTTGAATATTAAAGTCTAACACTATTTCTTAAAAAAAAATCCAATTTTCCCTGGTGTCCAGCATTTAAGTGTGCTATGCATACTGCGTCATACCAACTACTTCACATAAATGTCGTACTAGGAACCCCCATGCCTTGATGTTCGACATCATGCCATGTGTCTACGGCGTGATATTATAGTGCGGAAAGCAATATATAGTTGCGCAACACGTAGACCCCTTAGTAATATGACTGAAAGATTGTTAAAGTAACTATCCAGCAATTATCCAGCAACAACAGTTTTAAAAACGTTTCTAAACCTACAGACAATGATATATATATAACTACACGTAACTTGTATATTTTGAGAATCCAAACTCAAACTCTCTAGACACAATATAAACGGTTTTAACCAGTCAGGCCAAACTCCAAAACTGAAGCGTCCAATTAAGAGTTACCAACTCATAATTCATTTCGAATCTAAAATCTCCGTGGCCGAATGGTTAACGACGTTGCGTTGTAAACCTTAGCCTCTCACCGCTGCGGGTTTGAATCCCACTGGGAGTTCGATTGTAAGTGAAGAAGTGTCGATTCTTACGGATAGCGGGAGGTGTACAGTACTGGTTCTACCCAGGAAAAGGGGGTGGTCTGCCCCCACCACAAAAAATCGACCATCATATATAACCTTACATGTGTTGAAAATGACGTAAAACATCATACAAACAAACAAACAATCAAACACACATAATTCATTTCACGCATATTCAATCACGGGTAGCTTAGAAACCCTTGAAAAAACTATGATTTTATTCGGCACATGTACATTATTATATGAACCTGAACACAGGGACAGTTTTCAACGATTTTTAGTGTAGTTTTACCGTTATTTGGAGGTTAGTTTATTTAAACGCGCTTTTTTTTCTCATGGATGTCAGGTTCTTTTGTGAGTGCTGTTGAACTGTTGATTTGAACTTAAAACACTGTTTTTTTATACTTATTAAGAAGATTTTAGTATACAGGGTGTGTATTGCAATGTTGAATACCTCCACTTTGTACATACAATTCCTATCTGAAACAACTGGTAAACCACATTAATACAATGACAGACCGTACAAAATGTGGATCCGACAGGATACAACTAAAAATCATATTTTTACTGAACGAGAAAGTTTGGAGTCGGGTTGACCTTTTGGACCGGTTGTGTTCGGGCAAACAAACATACATTTAATAATGACCTTGTCTGTTGTCCCATGAACGATAGATTTACTTATGTGTATGGCTTAAATCACACTCATACATATTTGAAAATTATTTTCTCGCTTACCACTGGTTCCAAATACACGTTTATGAGTGTCTAGACAATACTTTTCCTGTTTATGATCAATGAAACGTTATAATAGTACATCGAGAAATATTATGAATATTAAATACGAATGTTCCTTCTGATGTGATCACGTTTCATTTGAGTGGCTTTACTAAACTATACTGAAAGGAAAAAGGAACGCAGCGTATTTCCGCTATATATTGCATAGACTATACTGCACACTTAATTCCATATATATTCCAAGGAAATCCCAAGATGTTTAGTAAAAAAAAAAGTGCAGTTAGTTAGAGAAAGGACACAACTGTGATGTTGTAGACGTTTTAAGCACACGGTACACGTTGTAACAAGAAATTCATAAATGCTGAAGTTCCTCTTTGAAAAATTGAGCCAGATCAGTACTGTATTTAATGTTAAGTGATTGCAACATTTAAAGCCTAAGTTTGCTCACCTGCTTGAGGCAAATGCGCATTCTGACGATAATGAAACTTTAAAGGGGTAACCATTGTTGTGTTCAGTGCTGTTTAAACATTCTTTCTAAAATGACAGGACTAATGTCGCCCTGTACCATTCGATTAGCAGTAGCATATTAAACATACAATATATAGCGGAAATATGCACCCTGCGTTTCTTTTTCCTTTCAGTATATATTTACTATACATATTGTTTATGACCTTGATTTTAGCAATGAGGTTGGTCTCTGATCTTGATTCTTATCACAATGCGAACGTCCGTATACGGCTCCAAGAAGCAGGCTCTTATCACCTACTTTGAGGAACATTCTCTCACATCTCACATTAAAACCGCACTCATCCATTCTTTCCTATCTCTCCGTCAATATACCCGCACACATCCCTCGCCACATTTCCGTCAATGAACCTACACTCATCCCTCTCCACCTCTCGGTCATTAAAGCCACACTGTTCCTCCAAGAAACCTACACTCATTACTTCACAACAATCCGTCAATAACAACCATTTCATTCTACAATGTCCAGCACTACTACTTACTAACCATAACATTTGTTCAGTGAACTAATAATCAGTGAATGGTGACCACTAATAGAGATATAGCGCAGCTGACTGAAATATCGTATGGCTCCGAGAAGTGGAAGGAAGGTCGTTTTAGTGGTAAAGTTGTCTGAACATCCGCCATTTTGTTTCCATCGGTGAAGTTGATTATTAGTTCACTGATTTGTTTGACTATAGAAATGTTGATGGAATTCGTCCAGAAGTGGTTAATGAGACGCAATTTAAACATAAAGATGAGGTAGTATTGAAATTACTCATCGTGTTGGTTAATGTCAAACTGAACTTTCACTGAGAGCCATTGGGAACCTGCCCTACTCTTATTAACATTCTTTAACGTGCTCGGATAGATTCCGACACACAAACCCCTGGTTCAGGATCCCAACCGACGGACGACGACTCTAAGGAAATGTGTTTTGCCAAAGAACTTAGTAGCACCGGTGAGGCTTGAACCCGGGGTTTGTTTGGAATAGGGAGAACAAACAAGTATTCTGCCAAATAATTTGTGATGTTTCACGTCTAGCTCAATTTCTATACCGCAAAATAAGACAATGTCGATTAGTGAACATGTACTTTTGACATCTAGACTTTGGCCTTCAAACCATGTTAGACGCTGGTTTCAAAACAAGTAATAAAAGCTCATTTGTTCAGTTAAGTTTCACAAAATGAACAATTTCTTTTTCAATTGCATGTTCAACATTAACGAATTGAACGAATAGAAACGCATAGTAATATTGTTATAGTCTCTTCACAATATCGCAACCAAACACAAACCAAACCAAACGTGAAGCGCTGTGGTCTAGTGGTAGAGCGTTGGACCCATGATCCAAAAGTCGTGGGTTCGATTCCCGCCATTGCCATATGCGTTGTGTCCCTGAGCAAGACACTTTATTTGCATTGCGTAGTACTGGTTCTACCCAGGAAGACATCGAGAGCGATTCAAATAAGTTCACAGAGCTTTCGCTACAATCGATGTGAAATAAATAAGTTTTAACTAACCAAACACACGCTCAATTGCCGCCGAATTATATACAAATAAATAATAGCTAATACTACAAATTAATGGCAGAATAATGTACGCGACAACACTATATTCAATAATGTACACGACAACACTAGTCTCAATAATGTACATGACAACACTAGTCTCAATAATGTACACGACAACACTAGTCTCAATAATGTACATGACAACACTAGTCTCAATAATGTACACGTCAACACTTTTTTCAATAATGTACATGACAACACTGTTCTCAATAATGTATGCGACAACACTATTTTCAATTATGACAACACTATTTTCAATTATATACGCGACAACACTATTTTCAATAATGTACGCGACAACACTATTCTCAATAATGTACATCACAACACTATACTCAATAATGTATGCGACAACACTATACTCAATAATGTATGCGACAACACTATTCTCAATAATGTATGCGACAACACTATTTTCAATAATGTATGCGACAACACTATTCTCAATAATGTACATCACAACACTATACTCAATAATGTATGCGACAACACTATTCTCAATAATGTACATCACAACACTATACTCAATAATGTATGCGACAACACTATACTCAATAATGTATGCGACAACACTATTTTCAATAATGTATGCGACAACACTATTCTCAATAATGTACATCACAACACTATACTCAATAATGTATGCGACAACACTATTCTCAATAATGTATGCGACAACACTATACTCAGTAATGTATGCGACAACACTATTCTCAATAATGTATACGACAACGCTATTCTCAATAATGTATGCGACAACGCTATTCTCAATAATGTACACGACAACACTATACCCAGTAATGTACACGACAACACTATTCTCAATAATGTACACGACAACACTATTCTCAATAATGTACATCACAACACTATACTCAATAATGTATGCGACAACACTATTCTCAATAATGTACACGACAACACTATTCTCAATAATGTATGCGACAACACTATTCTCAATAATGTACAAGACGACACTATTCTCATTAATGTACACGACAACACTATTCTCAATAATGTACACGATAACACTATTCTCAATAATGTACATGACAACACTATTCTCAATTATATACATGACAACACTATTTTCAATAATGTACGCGACAACACTATTTTCAATCATGTACGTGACAACACTATTCTCAATAATGTATGCATCAACACTATTTTCAATAATGTACGTGAGAACACTATTCTCAATAATGAACATGACAACACTATTCTCAATAATGTACATGACAACACTATTTTCAATCATGTACGTGACAACACTATTCTCAATAATTTATGCATCAACACTATTTTCAATAATGTACGTGAGAACACTATTCCTAAAAATGTACTTGACAACACTATTCTAAATAATGTATGCGACAACACTATTCTCAATAATGTATGCAACAACACTATTTTTAATAATGTACGGGACAACACTATTCTCAATAATGTACGCGACAACTCTATTTTCAATAATATACACGACAACACTTTTTTCAATAATGTACGCGACAACACTATTCTCAATAATGTATGCGACAACACTATTCTCAATAATGTATGCGACAACACTTCTTTCAATAATGTACATGACAACACTGCTCTCAATAATGTACGCGTCAACATTATTTTCAATTATGTACGCGACAACACTATTTTCAATAATGTAAGCGACAACACTATTTTCAATTATGTACGCGACAAAACTATTTTCAATAATGTACGCGACAACACTATTCTCAATAATGTATGCGACAACACTATTCTCAATAATGTACTCTTCAACACTATTTTCAATTATGTATGCGACAACACTATTTTCAATAATGTAAGCGACAACACTATTCTCAATAATGTACGGGACAACACTATTCTCAAAACACTGTTCTCAATAATGTACGCAACAACACTATTCTCAATTATGAACATGACAACACTATTCTCAATAATGTACGTGACAACACTATTCTCAATAATGTACGTGACAACACTATTCTCAATAACGTACGGGACAACACTATTATCAAAACACTGTTCTCAATAATGTACGCAACAACACTATTCTCAATTATGAACATGACAACACTATTCTCAATAATGTACGTGACAACACTATTCTCAATAATGTACGCAACAACACTATTCTCAATAATGAACATGACCATACTTTTTTCAATTATGTACGCGACAGCACTATTTTCAATAATGTAAGCGACAACACTATTCTCAATAATGTATGGTACAACACTATTCTCAAAACACTGTTCTCAATAATGTACGCAACAACACTATTCTCAATAATGTACGTGACAACACTATTCTCAATAATGTACGGGACAACACTATTCTCAAAACACTGTTCTCAATAATGTACGCGACAACACTATTCTCAATAATGTACGTGACAACACTATTCTCAATAATGTATGCGACAACACTATTTTCAATAATGTACGTGACAACACTATTCTCAATACTGTACACGACAACTCTATTTTCAATAATGTATGCGACAACACTTTTTTCAATAATGTACGCGACAACATTTTTCTCAATAATGTACGCGACATCACTATTCTCAATAATGTACGCGAAATTACTATTCTCAATAATATATGCGACAAGACACTATTCTCAATAATGTAGACGTAAAGTGTAAGAGACCCCCACCTCCCCCTCACAAACGCAGACACAGTAATGGGTTTTATACAATAGTGGTGCAGCCTTTGAATGGGCATTGACAAAAAACTATGTACTAGGGTGTATCAAACCCCACACTCACGATATTATCATCCCAATTAAATACGACAGTGTAAATCAAGAAATCCCCGGCAGGCTATATCCGCTAACAAAATAGGCAGCATCAATAGGCAAATAGAAGTATAACACAAATATGAGCCGGTATATATGAATAAAAAAGCATAGAAAGCCACACATCAATTACTCGATGACTTGGCTGAAGCCAGCAAAGTTAAGTACTCGACAGTAATGCAATCTTACGAAGTTTGTAAATCACGTCACCATAGAAGTCAGCTGTGATAGGCCTCGTTGGAGAAACGTTCTTAAATTAGTTTCATATTTTAAAAGTACATCAAGGTTACGATAATAACATTTTGCACTTATTTTTCGAAGTTTATGGTAAAGGTAGCCCTAACGGAGACGCTGTTTAGTAATACAAAAGTTACGAAATGTTTAAGTCCTTAACTTAACTTCAAGCTCTAAAACGAATAAGTTTAGTAACATAAGAAGACGCCATGTGTAGTTGCTCGGGGAATATCACCGTATAAGTAGATATAATTAAAGTAGCTATCCCGCCAACAACAGCCACATTTTACAGCACATGTACATCGTTTTTAAACCTATTGACGACGCGGTATGTACATTACTTACATATTTTGAGAATCCAAAACTTTATAGACACAATATAAACGGCTTTAGCCAGTCAGGCCAAACCACAAAACTGGAGCGTTTAAGAGTTACCAACTTATAGTTCTCTATATGCATATTCAGTTATGGGTATTTTAAAACCCCGTTAAAAATCATGTACTTTTAATTGGCACAGATACATTAGTATATGATCTGAACACATGGATAGAGTTTTGGTAAACGGTTTTGTAGTGTAATTTTGACGTTATTTGGCGGGAGAGCTACTTTAATAAAATATTAAATGAAATCATCTCTCTTATCATACGTGTTGCTTACTTTACTCCATTTGCAATCGAGAGATTTCTATGAAAATCATACAATCCTCATGGGAAGAAT
Source organism: Cyrtodaria siliqua (assembly GCA_037043455.1). Lineage (NCBI taxonomy): Eukaryota > Metazoa > Mollusca > Bivalvia > Adapedonta > Hiatellidae > Cyrtodaria > Cyrtodaria siliqua. The sequence continues at coordinate 21,663 of JAWPHD010004705.1, forward strand.
ATATATCTATTTGTTCAATGAACGTGAATACTGTTTATGGTCGGCTCACGGCACAAACAACGTTTTTGTGACAATTAAAGGTCGAACAGGAAATGATCAAATAGTGCACAATTAGCGTCTCAGAATAGGCGATCAAAGAATGAATAAATGATGTTTTACGTCACGTTGACACATATATAGGTCATATTGTGCGCAAAAACCGATGAAGAATGGAAGAATGAAATAGTCAGTTATTAAAAACCAATGTAAAAATATATTGTTGAAACTATTTACATATAAGGGATGATATGGTAAAAGTAGTAATGCAAGATTTTGAATATTTACGATCACTTAGTGTCAAACTATCGCTTGCGAAACTTGAATACGATTTAATGTTCTGTACTTAACAGTGACTGAGTAAATGTTACCAAACTAATTAACAATTGATAGAGTTCATGTTTAAAGTATTTGTAAACAATACATGAAATATATCGTATGAGTTTGATATAAATTTCATTTTTATATATACAATATAAAGTCATTCTACATTACGTGGTCCCGCCTTAATTCCATTTAGCGATGGGAAAGTATGTGAAGCTATGACCATGAAAATGGGGATTTTTACAAACCATTCAATAACAGGCCATTTAATTCAACATGAAGTCATTTGATGACGTACATATTGATTCGATGCTACGTGTAAACTCTGTTCATTCGTTACAAAGTGAATAGATACGATTCGAAGTGAAATGATACGGTGTAAAATTTCAAACCATACGACGCAAATAGAAATCATTCAGTGCAATGACAAACCATTTGACAAAAAAAATAATGCAATACATTAAAATACAAGTCGGTACGATGAACACTTAAACGATTCATCGAAAAATGTGAAGTGATACAGAACAAAGTAAATCAGCAGGATGCAATATGAATCAGTTTAATGCAAACACATTTAGTCTGGTGGTAAGTAAAATGATCGGGCGAAAACGAAGTCGGTGCAATGCAAAAGCAATCCGTTCGACAGAAACTGATTTCATTACGTGCAAAGTGGCGGGTACAATTATATTATGCGAGCACCATATCACTTGTGATCAACGAGTTTAATAAGTTCGAAATTAAATACATGGGGCACAATTGGGGGATTTTTTATCACATTACTCAGAAAAGCCTCACAAACATCATGATTTAGTATAGCTGCCTATTATTTTGAACGGTCACGGAAATTTCACCACACAAAAATCTTATAAACAATTAATTTGAGGCATTTTGGGCAAATTATGATATAACCCATATAACGAGTCGACATTTAACATGTTTTACGTGCATATCTGGATTTAGCGCGTTCCACATTTTTGTTACGAACTGAACGTGCATTTCCGTATTTTTTCCTTTTGTATCGCACAAAGAAATCGTTTTCTCGGAAACATTCATTGCATACTACATTCAGAGGGAAAACAATAAAAAGGTCAGTAAAACCAACTGGAATTTATTCAGAGACAGATAACTGCAGCTTGGAATGTATGAGGAACATTTTTCTTTTTATGATTATCCAACATAAACAATGTTAAATGACATGGTACATGACTGCTTGTCATAAAAGCCTACACATAATGTGACTTTTGTAAAACAAGTCAGTTATTAAGATTCAATACTCAAAACAATTTTCTATTGGTTCAGCAGTTTTATTCCAAATGGTTTGCGAATAATCCAACCGCATAAACATTACAAATGGAGTTAATAGTACGTTTTCATTGATCGTCAGTATATTTACGGTACGCGGTGCTGCAATACATATTGAATCAATTACATTAATTGATTTTGTGTTACTAATTGTATTCTTACGAATATACAAACATAGTTCTGTAGTAGTTATGCTGCAACAGTTACGGTTTTTAATTATTTTACTGAATTTAATCTGTAATACGCATCTAACTGCGATAATGACTTATTTTTTTCTCGCTTAATCTGTTATTTTATAGTTTTACTCGCTTAATCTTTACTTTATAGTATCTTTAGGTCCCACTACACAGTTAGCTCCCTTGAAAGCCACGGTAGATAAAACTTGCGCCATAAAAAGTAGTAGTGTGTTGTTCGGTTTTAAATATTTTTAATAATTGCTGACAGATATATGTATTGCTGTTGCAGGTGAGATGAACACAGTCTAAAATTGGATGTGCAGCTATTAGACGACACTGGCACCAGAATATGACAGTTTTATGGGGGTTGAAGCAGTGTAGGAATTCTGGTACAAACTCTGGAGTAAAAGCCCAAAATAGTGCAAAGGATGCCACCACTCCAATTTAAAAAAAAAAAAACTGGTCAACGTACCATATTTTGTACATTGTTGTGTGGGCAAATGACTGTGTTTCATAAATAAGTGACTTTTAGCTTGGAAACTTTAGGTTCGAAATGGCCCAGTAAACTTCTTTTCATATAGGCCAACATAGTAAAAGTGTACTGTGTTGTGAGACTTTTACTTTATAGTTTTACTCGCTTGATCTTTACCTTATAGTTTTACTAGCTTAATCTTTACTTTATAGTAGTGTTGTTGCTTGTTGGTACTTTGGGACATTTGAGCCCAGTCATTGTGGCTTTAGGGTACAATACCTCTGTATGTCTGTGCTAGGGGGCGTGAGAAGTTACATCTTATAATAATTCTCATGAACAGACTCGATAGAACTGAGTCTGCGACTTCTCTCTCTTGTGTGTGTTTCTTGCTTGAAAGGAATCCTTTTTTCAGTTTTTATTTATACTTCAAAATATGTTCAAAGCAATGGTTAATCATTCGTATTTTTCGCCCCGTGTGGTTCTCGGGTGCCCCGTGTGGTTACGGGGCAAATAATAGGGACACTGCAGATCCCGTTAGAGGGGAAGGCAGAGCGGTAGAACCCCCCTCCGCCCCCACCTCCTCCACCACGAATTCATGTTCATTTTATCATTTTTTGTTCATGCTCATTAAAGGTCTTGACCATGACCCCTGTATTGTTTCAGGTGTCATCTCGCTCATATCACTAGAGCAGTGGCAGAAAAACAATAACGTGGCTCCAGCGTAAATGGTGTATCTACAATATGAACTTGCAGCAACTCTGCAGTTCAGGGTGAGAAGGTTCTAGGCCCGTTCTCCATATTTTATCTCGATGTGCATGGAGAATGAGCCTGACATGTTCATCCTGTTAGGCGCCATATAACCTATCATGTGTTGGTGCGCCTTTTGATATCACACTGTTATAAATCTGCTAGAAATTGTATGTATTTAATACACACGTTTTTGAGATAGATTCAACATAATACAAACTCTCGTAAAGTTACACGGTAAGCCCGTCTCTCAACACCAAACGAAGAACATATGCAGTTTTACACTGCTTTTAACAATTTAATTTTTTTCGTTTGAATCTGTTGCTATAAAATAACGTAATTGTTGTTTTGCCATTATTACGTGGTCCGAGTATTAACTTTCATACCCCATCCAACCCCTCCTCCAATAAGAGAAAACGGGGTTGGCTTGGGTATGAAATACAACCATAATTTCGACTTAAACAGTTTGCATATTGTAAAATTAAAACAATTAATAGTTAGTTGTAAACAGGTTATCGCATTTTGTCAGTAAAATAATGTTTTTTAACCTGTTTTATTGTCGTAAAATCCTTTATAAAATCCTGCTAATATAAGCTTTCTGATCGCTTAATGGAATTAAGGCGGGACCACGTGATGGCATGTTTTCTGGTGTTTAAACTGATGTCCTAGTTGTTGAAGGTTTTGATAGGTCATTTAAGAACTCCTCAATAACCAATCATCATTGAGTATTTTAATAAACTGTGTTCGATACATGTTAATCAAAGTAAATAATCGGTATAATGTGAAACAAATAATTAACAATCTGACTGTCCAGTCCATAAACTGCATATGGATCGAAATACCATACATTATTTGTCAAACTGTATCTGAACAAAAAATTAAAACATTACCTTTTATGTTTTATTTAAATTTGACGTCGTTCTTTCCAATTATAGCTCTCGGACCGGCGCAGGTCACTAGATGATGTCACATTGCGCAAAGAAGAAAATATGCAAATGAGGTATAATATTGGCCTATAAGCCAAACAGAGGAAATGAGAGAAGGATTACTGTTATTAGTTCAAGTCACATTGTTTGGATTCATTTGGGCACACTACCCAAGATAAAGCTTGATCCAAGTTTGGTCGTATTTACCACAACCATATATAGCATATACGTGTATTTGATGAGACACATGCACTGATCTTATTCCTTGTATGTTAAGTCCGGTTCCAGTGTTGTGAGAGCGAGTGATTTACTCAGGGTCACTCAGTACATTTAAAAAGGCATCATTTTATGATTATTTGTAGCATGTGTAAGTCGTTATTTTTTGTTTTATTGTTGTTCAAATCACATACCTAATAACATATAATTAATAGGTCTGTGTTCAAATCAAGATTGTACTGTATGTTAGTTCACAAGTCTTTTTGTCCCAAAGGTTAACATACGGCGATAAACAGCTGCATAAGATTTGCTCATTTTTAAAATGCATTTTAATGAGGACATCAATTCTAGTCCAGAAATTCAAAACATACCAAGAGTTGCGTTTTCAAATATACCGATATATATATAGAGGATCTTACATGAGTGCTCATTAATTATTGAATTTATTAAACGAGTTGGCAAAATGATATAATGCGAGGCTCTTCATTATTGAATTTATTAAACGAGTTGGCAAAATGATATAATGCGAGACACAACCAAGGACAGACAACCATCGGACAAACTACGGCGGGGGGCCTTGCTATGTTGAGAGACACAGAAATCAAACGTATGCATTCAGTTTCTAAAAAGCATAGCTGCAACACACGCTGATATACTGTTTCACTAATCATAACACACTCGTCTGGAGGCACAATTAACCTATACACGAATACATACATACACTTATAGCTTAATATATGAGTGCGATCATATTTAAGGATTCAAACACACACGCTATATTAAGACGGTGACAATGAAAGGTGCCGGATCACTAGGATATTGTGAATTTAGTAAATGGTATATATTAAACGGAGATAATTGGAACTCACAACGGCAACTTTCGAAATTTGGGACCTCAGAGATTCACGTTCACAAAGCAGTAGTATATATAGGGAAAAATATTTGCGAACAACCAAGGACAGACAACCATCGGACGAACTACGGCAGGGCGCCTAGCTATGATGAGAGACACATAAATCAAACGTCTTAGACATGAGCCCATCTCTACGTATCACAACGTGAACATTTGACGTTTTTCCCTTGTGTGCCTCATACCTGCAATACACAAAACGGCTGACATTACGCTGCCGATTTGGTGTGGAAACCGAGTGCAAGGTCACCGTCTTGACTAGGTAAAGTACGGAAGAAATTTAAATGGTAGATTGTGTTTGTTTGACATATGTTAGTCTAGTCCGATTATTATATTGAGTTAATCCGGAGATCATAGGTTCGAGCCTCATTGACGCCATTGGGTTATTTTGGTGTGTTCTTGCTTTTCCTTTGTTGTTTTTTAAACGTTATGCTACCAAAACTAAGATTCTAGATCGATAAGAATCATGTATAGCTTGATTTTAGTTTCTATCTTTTACGTTAATTTTGTAGAGGTAGCTGCATATAACATGATAACCCGCGACATACTTATAGTTGGTCTTCCAGTGTAAGCTAAGCATTTACAACGTACTCAACAATTTTTAAAATAATTTGCAAACATAATGTTGTAAGCATGTTGTACGTAATCATTACGTACGCACTACTTTTCAAAATGAAATATTAATGCATTTACATGTGTTTACAGATGTTTATTATATACATTCATGCTGAAATAAATGGATCTAACATGTACTCACCGGACAAACGCATTTAATATGTGGTCCCTAATAGGTACCTCGTTTATCAGACCCGTAGCTACGCTGAGGCACACTGGGGCAGTTTACACTGGGACCTCGGAGTTGCCTCGGTGCCTCGGAATTGCCTCGGAGTTATCTTGGTTAGCAAATAAGCAGAATTATTGATAGAAATGAAATAAATCTGATATAAGATAGCTGTAAAGCTTTCTTTGAACGCTGACATAAGCTCAAAAGCTAAACTTTATTAATTTAGAGGGGTGTGGGGGACAAGTGCATATAATGTTTGCGTACCACACTTTTTAATGAGGAAAATACATGTATCTACCTTTCAGTGTCAAATGGTTAATGTTATCCGCGGTGATTATACACTTTTTGGATTTTTTGGGATTTAACACGTAATTTGGAAGAAAAACAATGTTGGGGTTAGCGGGAGGGGGCCAACATATACTCTGCCACCCTCCCATCTAGCCAAAGTATATTCCCAACACCCCCGCACACACCCCCGCACACACCCCCGCACCCTCGCACACACACACACACAAACATACACACACACACACACACACACACACACACCTGCTCCTATGCCTATGTGACATCACATAATTATGTTTCTTGGATATATACGGATTATAAATTTAAATATTTACAGGATATTTGGTTGTTTTGGAGTGAATAACAGATTTTATTTCATCACTTTATATTTTTACGAATGCGAAGCATGAGTGAAAATATTGAAGTTTGATCACTTCGAGATGAAATAAGATATTCACGACAAGACAACATATTTTCTTTTTATTTTATGCTTTATAATCAAAGTGTACTGCAGTATGCAGATTGTTTTTTTTAATAAATGACGTCATTGGCTCAATATGATACAATTGCTGTTTTTAATTAGCCATAACTTCTAAACTACTTAACCGATTTCAATAATCTACGACTCATTTTTTTTAGTTAAGTTATCCAATTATATAACCGTTATAGCAACTTTCTAAAAAAGTAGTTTTTGAAAAAAAATGACCAACTGACATGTTCCACTGTATGACAACAATTCTAAAATACTTGACCAGTTTTAAAAATAATAGCTCATTTCCTTTGTTAGACTATTTACAGTCGAATCATATATATTAAACAGTTACTTTCTGAACTAATAAAAAACTTAATTGTTTTAGAAATTGAAAAAAAAGTAGTTCCGGCAGTGAAAAAATAAAACTCTATATTTCACACGATTGAAATACCGCTTTTATTTCATTGCTAAAATCAACTATTTCACTGCTAAGCATAAAATAAAAGGTACTAGTTGTATATATTCCATGTGTCATTTTCTCCGTCTCAATTGTAATGTTTTGTGTGTTAGTTAAATATTTTATTTTCACATAGTCATGTATATTTGTGTATGGTGGTTTTCCACGTTCGAAAATGCATTTAGAGCATTTTATATTGTGTTTGCAATGTATGTGTATATGATTATATGTTCGTGACATGGATATGATTACATAATTTTTATAATTCACCAACCATAACTTCATATATTTGTATATATGTTTAGTCACCTTCTCCGTGAAATTTGAAATGGAAATTCTGACGTGTTCATGTGTATCGCATTTTTTGCTTTGTTTACTTTTTTTTTCATTTTTTTTTTGACCTCTAAAAAGAAGTAAACAGTTAAACAGTGTAATTGTATTGATTTTTGAAACTGTTAATACATGTATGTACAAATCTTGCTACATCTGTTAAAAATGTATATGTATATATTGTATGAGCAAATGGGCCTATGGCTTACTGATTTAGAAATAAAGTGCTTCTTCTGCGCGTCAGAGATGCTATTAATTACTGGTCCTGCGGGATCACCGTTGAGTGATCATAGTGCAGAACATACTTCTAATTAATTAGTGATCTTAAAGGATCATCATTGAGTGCTCATAACGCAGAAAAGTACGTTTGATGCATTTAGGAACGTGTATAAATATGGTTTCTATATTAAAATGCACTCTGTGGAAAGGAATACTAGATATGTATCTCTCTATATAATACTAATTAAATTATTTCGTTTTAAAAAACTCAAATTATTTGTGCAACGCGTCTGTACAACTAAATAATTTAAGTTTAATTTACTTCACATAATAATTGTTTTCCAATAACAAATCCCTATGTAATGGGATGGTTTATAATATTGCCAGCGTAGAAACAAATACGCAGTCTTATAGCGTTTACAATTTTACAAAATGAAAAAACAGACGCAATACATGTTATAAACAAAATGGAAATATAGCCACACAATAAAGTAAAATAGCAATACATGCTATCAAAACAGCATAATTAGATTAGAATAAATCAGTGTTGCATCATTGAAACGAAATGATACACTTGTGCACCGACTCGGTGGTAATAGGAAATAAGTAAGGTTTGGAGAAATTAATCTATCTCGGAATATTTAGATTCCTCAAAAATAAATATATAAAATAGATAGGGTGGCCGAGTGGTTAGCATTCTTGCCTCTCGTCCCAGAGATCATTCTCACGCCCCGTACTTTTCAAACGCATACCCGCAGGACCGTACTCGGACAAGGTATTGCGAATGTATGCCTGTCTTACGGGTTGGGGAGGGGGTGGGGTGGGGAGATTTAAAGTCGTCGGACCCATGTGCATTGAGAGACATACCATATGTACTTAAAATACCTCGCTGAAATTAACGCCCTTAAGCTTCCTTAACTGGGTTGCTCATTATATTTGAAAAGTATTTAATAATATAATTTATTCTATACCTAATTTATACATCCAATCGTAGACGCTCTTTCGAGTCATGTGACCGTACAATATATTTCCGTATCGGGACGCACGCGCGTACAAAATATCCCGTATTTTGTTCGTATTGTACGCTTCACAGGTTCCATGTTAAACCTATGATAAAGACCGAAACGCGTGAAAAGGTCCGAATAAAAATCAGAACCGACAGGCTTCTGTCATTACCTAACCATAAATTGTTGTCAAGTAATGAAAACCTATCTATTGCACATATTTTTATTTAATTTTCCTTTATAACAAAAAAAAAACACAAAAAACTAGCATAATATATCATTGTTTGAAACTGACCTTCGGTAGTATTTAATCACTGTTGACAACGGAGAAATGGGCATTCTTTCAAGCAAATAAAGCTTGAGAGTAAGCCATGTCGAACACAATATATAAAATACATAGACCTACATGCAATTGTGCTTTCGATGTTCATAGCGACTTGCTTGAAAGCATGAAACAAACGAAAGTTATATCCGAATTATAAATGATTGGTTAAAATAAAGGTATAGAATAAAAAGGTTACTTAACATGGTTCTGTACAATACGGGATATATTTGGACTCGTACACAGCTGGAAAAAATCATATTGGACTCGCCTAACGGCTCGTCCAATATGACTTTTCCAGCTGTGTACTCGTCCAAATATATCTCCGTATTGTACAGAACCATGTTAAATAACCTATAAATATATATACATATATTGATAGATACATTCGATAAGAAGTTGAGGTTTCCAAACTGCTTTCAAAGCAGCAGTAAAATAAGACCAAAGAAACAAATGAGCCCCTCCACAACCGTGACGAGTTTAAGGACGTCTTTCGAGACTATTTTATTTGGGGTGGATGGAGAAGAGAGAGACTTTGTATAGATAACTGTAAATTACCGCTAGACATGCAAATACTAGAGCAAATAATGTTATTCATTTTTAGTTCTAGATAATTCGCTCCGCGCCCTCCCCGTCCCCCTCCCGTCCTCTACAATAAAGCTGTTTTAAGAAGTAACCATATTAAAACATAAAAGCAGGTTTTTCATCAGTTGGGTTTGGATTTTATTGTTATTCTAAACACAATAAAGAATTATCAAAAAAGTTTTGTATTTAGTACATCCAGATGGTTAACTTGCTTTTTGTCTTCATAAACGTAAAGTACAAAGTATTAAAGGGACACATGGCAGTCTTGAGTTTTATTGCAACATTAACATTTGCTCCTCGGTTTACTTATCCTTCGTCATTTTGACTTTAATAAATACTGATAAAGGTGATCCTTTGGGAGCAACAAACACAATTAAGAGAATAAAGCAGCAGACTCGGTTTTATTGAGTCTGTTCATGAGAAGTAATGAAACAAGCAACACCTCTCACGCCCCCTAGCACCGGCTTAAGCGGTATTCTACTTCAAAGTCAAAACTGCTTGCACATAATTAAATAAAAAATTGAGATGTCACTTTTCTTCACTATTTTACCAAATTTTAAAATATAATATTGGTGCAATATTATAAAAAGTTAGTGATATGTAAAAATAATTTGCTTTGAACTAGTCCAACAATTAATATTGATGATTGAACAAATGCAAGGTAATAGAAAAACTAACGGAACGCCGTGAGTTTTTAAAAAGTCAAGATTGCCGTGAGTCCCTTTAATGTATGGCTATACTCAGATACTATCGGGACGCAATGTGTGTATATATATATACATGAGCCGAGCTGTCATGTAGCATGTTTGCAGTAAATAAGCAAGCTTTCCATGCTATTTCAATGACCAAGTAGTCAAAATGCCAAGAGGTTATGCAAATGTCAATGTTTGTATATTCAGTTAGTGCAGAATATTTATTATAGACCTATTATTTCTTTCTCATACGAGAATCATATAATTTTCATACGAGAATAAATTCACAAGTCGTTTTGTTTTTTTCAAAAACGCACATTTCGATATCATTTGATGAAAACATTATTGTTCATCTTTCATTTGATTCTCATACGACACATATACTCGTATGATTCTCATGCAAAGGTTTTATATAAGTATCATGTACTGATCCTTTTATATAAGTATCATATAAGAATCATATATAAACCATATGATACATATAAGTGGCGAAATGTTTAGTATATCATTTTTGTTTGTAAGTGCATAGTCGCACGCCTTAACGTAAGTTAACTTCTAAACCACTAAGATACTCTACTTGTCCTTAATAATGATGTAGGTTTACGTAAAAATGTCCTTAGTTATCACCGATTTTTAGTAAATATTGTTATATCGATGGCGAACTACTACTTCCCGAAGCGGCTTTAGAAAAGATGCTGATTTTGGTTAATTGCTTAAGAAAGAACAAAGGACAACAGCTAAAATAAAATATTATAATTTCGTTTGGCCTTTGATTAAACACCATGACTTTTGACCGGTTGATTAAACACCATGACCTTTGATCGGTAGATTAAACACCATGTTTAAGGAAGATTTTTTAGAATTGATCGCAATTATTGCCAGAGGTTACTCGTCATATTCGGATAACTTTTTTATTTCACCTGGATCCGCGGTGATACAATTTTTAAAACCGATGGTCTAACCGAGTCAACAAAACCAGAATCTGCACGAGAACTGTACGTGTTTACTTAATCTTTTAGCTCTGATGGACTTCTGAACAATTACGGCAAGGAAACAAAACTCACTCCGTAGGATAAGTAAAATGTTCGTATTGGACACAATTTCGCCCCTTAAAGGGAGTACATCAGGATTTTTCTAGAAATAAATTATAAAAATGTTCCAATTTATGATAAAACGCTTATATCCATCAAAATATGATGTTCGAACCATATTGTTAAGGTTTAAACTTCGAATACACCATATAGCTAGGACGGATATAAAATGCTGAAATTAACCCTGGTGCGTAACCGAGGATAGCACGTATTACAGTACAGAATGAATTTCCTTGTAACTAAAGGGTCATTTTTAGGATCATTCATTATGTTTAGGCGCTTTAAAATAGAAAAATTGTCAATTTTAAGTCGGACCCCTAGACCCCTTTCAAAAGCCTGATGTACTCCCTTTAAAGGTAGAAAAAGGTTTTGTACATTGAATGTGATTTTGGCTCCTTTGACTCTTATTGAACTTATTCTTATTTCCAGAAGATTGTTATGACGATTATTTGGTATAGAAAATGAAATGGCCAAGGATTTTACACGATCTCAGGCATATTTGCCATAAAGTGAATTTTAAATGTTTTACTTGGTTGAAAGGACGACCTAAAGAAATATATTTGAAGAATTATTCTGCTGCAATACAATGGACAAAATGGAAAAATGATTGCCCTCTGTCCCCTCAAATAATTAGTTTATTGAATACTCTAAGTGTATTATGTCATTAAAACGAAAATGATTACTTGCTTGTGTTTATTGCTTCCAAGGGATCCCTTTGTCAATAAGTATTAATGTGGTATCGATCGTCGATAATTCTTGGGATGTTTGTTCCAGTTGAAAAACGACGAGTGATAGCGACAACTATTACTCTTTTCGAATTGCTGAAATGATTTATTACGTTACTGTTCACTGACTATGCAATCTGCAATCATTATAATGCAAAACAAACATGCATCCTTTTTAATAAAACATTATTAATTCATTATTTGTTTTCTGATGTTATAGCAATGTTTTCAACAAAACTTTTAGTCATAGCATTCATAGTTAATGAAATTTATAGTTGTCCCGTCATATTTCCTCGATGAATATTATCTTTTATGTACACATTTGAAAACAACATGGAACGATTTTAATTCGTTGGGAACAAAATGCGTTAAATCTGTAACACTACTCAACTGTTGTTAAATGAAACTATTTGATTTCATCACAAATTCCTCCCGATCCATGGCATAATTTACTGTTTACCATCAGCTCATAATATAAATAATTGACGTTATACAACTCGACGCCCAAAAATAATGACCTATCGGTCAGTTTGCTATGTAGTAAAATGACACCCTGACAAAATTCTATGTAATAGAATGAAACCCCGGTCATAATTTGTTCTGTCGTGGAATGACTCTTTCGAGAAAGCAAGCAATATTGCCCCTGTACAATATTTAGCAAATTTAATCTGCTTTACTTAAAAAAAACAAAAAAACTTTAGGTACCATTCAATGTATATATGAATGGTTCAAGGAAGAAAATGTTATTGGTTTGCTATATCCCAGAGCTAGACATGTCGGTACCGGAGTCAGTCGTTGTGCATTATCTTGACCATTCACGCTAAAACGAGAATTTATTTAACATAGGACAAGATGAATAACTGCGGTACCGTGAGGTCTCTACACACCAATTAGTTATAGACAAGTTTTACTTTTGTTTCTATATATAGTTTTGGCATTGTCCGTACGTCCGTTTGTCCGTCCGTCCGTCTGTTCTTCCATTCGTCCGTTTCAATGTTCGTGTCCGCTATATAACTTTCACAAACATGGATGGATTTTGAAATAAATTGGCACATATACCCATCTCATCAAGACGACGTGCGGAACCCAACTCTCGGATCTGTTTCATCAAGGTCAAGGTCATAAAGTCATCATAAAATTCATATGCTTCTTAGATGCATATTATAATGTCCACTTCGTGTCCGCACTATAACTTTCCCTTTCAAGTAGGGATTTTGAAATAAATTCGCCCAAATAACCGTCTCATCGAGACGACGTGCATACCCTACACCCGGGTCTGTATATTCCAGGTAAAGGGCATAAAGGTCATATAATTCTTATATGTGCTTTTAATAAGGTATTTTGTGTTCCCTCCATAACGCTCAAGTTTGCAGGGATTTTGCAATGAAACGACACAAATACTCAACCTATAAAGACATGCATGGAGACCCCCATGCTCACCCACACCCACCCCAACACACACACACACACACACACATCCCAAACAGTAATGTTTATTTACCTTTTATTCTTTTATTAATTTCATTATCCCAACGAAGAGGGATATAGTTTTTGTGTTGTCCGTCCGTTCGTCCGTCCGTTACAACTTTCTGCATAACTCTCCCATGTATGGAGGGAGTTTTAAATAAATCGGCTCATATATTCAACTCATCAAGACGACTTGCAGAACCCAACACCTCAGCTTTTATTTTTTGTTCATCTGTATTTATTTTCCGTCTAAGCTTCTACCCAGAAGACAACACTTCGTCGGGGGATATCAATTCACTGAATTTCTTGTTGTGTTTGGTTTTAAAGCCATTTATCAACATAGTTTCAATCACGTATGGTCAGTTATCTTAACCGTGTCTTCTGTTACCAGTACTAACCAACTTTCTGCAAGTAACTGGCAATTTTGATACTCTACTAAAAATTGGCGTTTAAGGATCACTTGGTACATGAATAGGAATGAATGGATATTTCGTTTGGAAGAAACAGAATACAATGTTTGCCTAGTATTCGCACATGCATTGTTATAAGAAAACGAATAAACATTTTACTTTAGAATTATAGTTTTGAATAAACATTTTGTTTAAGACATTTGTGGCTTCGCTAAGGGTATAATGCTGTTGGTCCATGCCCTGTTTTAAAAGCCTGTTGGGGCTTCCTTAAGGGTATCACGTTTTTGGACCATGCCCACGTTGTTTAAGCCTATTGAGGCTTCTTTAAGGGTATCAGGATTTTGGCCCATGCCCTCTTTTTTAAGCCTATTGGGGCTTCCTTAAGGGTATCACGTTTTTGGGCCATGCCCACGTTTGTTTAAGCCTATTGGGGCTTCTTTAAGGGTATCAGAATTTTGAGCCATGCCCTCTTTTGTGCCATTATATATGTATGTGTTGCCGGCAGGCCGCTATTTGGAGCCGTTCACAATATTTGCCAAACAATTTAATAAATGATATGTTTTCTTATGTGTTAGTCAAGTTTTCGTTAATAGCCAGAGTTATTTGGAGGCACCCACTGTTTATGTAAGCTAGATCTGCAATTGTAATATTCGTATAATTGAGCATGCGCAACTCTTTACATCCTCTTCCTGCCAAAATGAAAGAAGACGGTATGTACTTTCTACATGTTGGGTAAAAAACTGATTTCCCCCACCCACCTCACCCTATCTTTTCCTAGTGATGCAGTTCTATTGTCATACTCGATAAATAAAGTGATCCATTACTATTCAACATATTTCATCTGTTGTTTTTTTACATTGTAAAACCTACATTAAGAAAAAGATCCTGCTGTTGTCTGCATATCATTTCAGGAGTAATTACACCATTGCATTTGTGCTTCGGTGATGTACAGTCAAATAATGCTGAATATAAAACGTTTCCCTGCCTTACTAGTGATACAAAATGCACACTTTTGATTGCTTTTTGCTATTATTACCTAAAATTCATCCAAATTATGTATTTCGTACATTTGTGAGTGTTTGTTTGAGATATTTAATTGACATAGACATTAAAGCGAAAGTAGAAATGGGATAATTCTATCTGTGATGTGTCAAAATAGAACATGACGTCATTCAAAAGATTGGCTTTTTTTTACATGATACATGACCCTTGTTCTTAATACATGTTTATATTGGCGGACAGTAGTATAGAAACTGGGGGTACCAGGCCAGTTTTCCCTCGCGGGGAATGAGAACAACTAGTGAAAAATGCCAGGGGGTACTCAGGCGTAGCTCTCATTTACACCACCAAGATCTAAATGTAAGTCACGCCTAAATCAGCACCTCAAAATATTTTACTAGTTGTTCTCAAGCAACCCCGCTCAGGGAAACTCGCCTGATACCCCCAGTTTCTATACTACTAATCAATCCGGTTTGCTATTTTAATAACATAACATTTGCAACTCGTTAGGAGAGCGCAATTTTATTTTATGTCTACTTTCGTCGAATCTACTTTCGGCGAAGTTTTTCAATAGCATTTGCAACTCGTTAAGCAAAGTCAGACGGAACCGGGCAGTAGTCTTCATCATCGCTCTGCATATCATTTTACTTGTAGGCTAGCATATCTTGTCCATTATCTAATATGTACTGTTTATCATCATAAGCTGATAAACTTTTTTTATTTATTGCATAGCTACTTATGTTATGCTTTTGTGATCTAATAACTTTCATCTCATGATGAGCTTCTGTTGCTGTAAACAAAATCTTTTTGTAATCATCATGTGCTATCTGTTTTTCAACAACACACTTTTTAACACCCTTGCATTTCTTTGCGTTAACCTCGTTATCCAGCACATACGAGTATAGTTTACTTCGCAACCCAACAAATTCAGCAATGGGTATTCCGCACGTTTCATCTTTCATCTTGCCAATAACTTTTTTATTATCATTAAAATGAAACTGACTTTTTGGATCATAATCGCAATTATCAAACAGTTCTTTATCCTTGTAAAAGTCCGCATACACATCTTTTGTTTTTATTTCATAACACAAGGAATCGGTATCAGTAAATAATAACTTAGCTTTTTTATCATAATTGTTTTTGATATAGTTGTAATGGAAATCATACATCAAATATTTTGACAAGTCTAAAATACACATGCCAACATAAATAGGACGATTTAAAACTAATCGTTCTTTTATTCTGTTTACAGCAAATACATTTTCATTAAACATTTTACAAGAAATAAATGAAGGTCTTGCCGCATATTTTAAAAGGACATCCTCGTCGTGAGTCAATTTAACATTAATTCTTTTTCTCAAGTTTTCCATAGTTTTACCAAAAACTGAATTGTTCATCCGTTGGAAGAAATCCTTTTCAAAAGCATTTTTACCAGCTGTCCTCTTGGTAGTATTAAAATCTATGTATGTCTTTAACCACTCTGATTCGTCAAACTGTAGTATTCGATGTATTTTTGTCACCTTTAATCCAAGCATTTTGTACAATTCTAAGTTTCTAAAATGCACGACATACTTTTCTTTATTTTTCAACTTCGTAACAAGTTTATTAACACTACAATTTCCTAGATTAAACTTTTGTTATAAATTTTTACAATAGTCTGACAACCACTCATCTTTTATATTTAAACTTTCTGGGGCCAGAGGATAATCATTATGCGAGTCATGTAGTTTTTCGGGATACTCGATATCGCACTCAACAATGTAATTTGATTTTCCTTTATCAAACTTATTAACCCACTTGAAGTTGCCAGTAGGTAACGGTTGACACATGGCCCACCCGTACAAGTTATTGGCATCAAGATATATGATGTACTTGCTTTCTTTTTTCTTGTCATAGTTTTTCATATATTTATTGTTAGCCTGTGAATATCTATTTGCAATATAACACGTACCACCTCTTAATCCTTTTTCCACAAACAAATATTGGTCAATATCAGTGATTAATTCAAGTTGAATACAAGTCATCCTGAGGCACGCATCCCAGGCTAACCCAGGACTACTGAAGTAATGGCAAGGTCTAATTTGTAATACTCAATGCACATTTTTCTAAAGTTTTCAAAAACATCTGTCAGTAACAGCACATCAGTTTTAAGATACAGATCATGATATTCTCCCATATTTTTAATCTTAAATGTTTTCCATATGTTTTTAGCATGATCATAATCCGCATCTGAAATGTGTTCATCATTTAATTGGGAATAAAAGCTATCTTTGCTAGGTAACTTGATATCCTTGAAGCGTTCAAAACTGTTCATATAATCATAAGGATAAACGCCTTTTCTTTTTAGCAAGTCTAACTTTTTACCGCTGTATTCTTGAGATATGTATTGAAACGACGGAACGTTTTTTACTAGATTATCTAATGATTGGGACATAAACTGAAAACTATCAATAAACACTAAACTTTTTCCTAACATGAAAGCCATATACTTTTCCATGTTATTTGGTATCACATTTATGTTTTGTTTAAACTTTCCGATGTGTTGCATTATGAAGTGAGAGTCATATCCTCTCAAGTTATGAAACACAATAGGTATTTTTCTAGTCAACCTGAAATTAATATTACATATGTCATGAGCGCTTCCCCTATACTTCTCAGTTATATGACAATGGTCCCTGACTTTTCTGATGGAGTTTTTGTATGCCACTGTATAACCCGCGTCGCTTTTTTTGAGAGTTGTTGCAAAACCATTACCACAAATATGACATGATTTAGATTTTTTGAATCTAGCTTCTTCTTCCTGCGACATTACTAGATCTTTTTTAAAGTTTGCATTCATAGTTTTTTTGCACCACTTTTCTTCTTCTATCATTTTTTCCAAAAACTTGTAAACAGCATTTGGTCCTCTGTATGTCGCAACTGGTTTTGAATATTGATCATCATAACAACAAACAACCTTATACCCATAACTGCAATCAGTATGCTTTTGATATGCTTCCGTATGTGATTTTTTAGGATTGTTTGATGCTGAAGAAATACTTTCGGTTACTGCTTCAAAATCAGCATATATAACAAACGGAACCATTAGCTGCCTGTCATAGTTTTTAAACTTAACTTTTTCATCTTCGTTTGGCATTTTTATTGCTTGTTTTCCATTAAGTGAGAGACAAACAGGTTTATGTTTTTCCAGAACTCTTTCTAATGTAAAGCATTGTAGGCATGTTTTACAAAACCATTGTTTTTCTTTGTGCGCTGTTTGATTATACATCAAACTGTTAAAGATTTTTATCCATACGTAATGATTTTTTTTTCTTCGGTGATCAAAAGCATATCACATGTTTTTTCTGCTTTATTTTTTGATATGTACAAAGGGTATACTTGATTATCTTCATATCCAAATATGTTAAAACAAATGTTGTTTTGTTTTTCTATTTTTGGGATTTGTTTGATAGTAACAGGAAATGTTATTCCCTTGTAATCAAGATCATCAATATGCTTTTTGTACTTTGTTATTCTTTGTGGTTTATTACTGACAGGGAATTTATAAGCCAAATGGCACCATCTGAAGCATTCGTTATCTTTTTCATTTTTTATATTGATCAATCCTTTTTTAGAATTAGCAAGTTCTTTTGGTAAATTTAAATAAGAGCTACCTCGTAAAGGCTTATACTTTATTCGATTTATGTAATGTGCATCTACTGATTCAATTTGCCAACCACTTCCCAACTGAAGCCAATTTCCAATTATTTTTATAATTTCTTCTCGTGCTTTGTCTAATGCTTCTGATATTTGATTTTTATTTAATATTATTGCAGCCTTTGAGGCAAAGTAAGCTGTTTTGTATATAATAACAAAACCTCCTTTATGTTCTTTATCATGCGGTACTTTTTTTTTAAAAGTAAGTTTTATATCAACGCTTAATTTAAATCCACCTGTTTTTCTTAGTTCTATTTTAAGAAAGTTCACAACTTTTGATTGTGTTTTTTGTAGTTGTCTGAGCGGATCATTACTGACAACATTTACTTTAAAAACCTTGCTATACTGTTTTGGGATGTTTCAATTTCTCGGATACTCATTATATAATATTACATGAGATTATTTCATGTGTGAATTGTAACGATACTTGTGAAGTTTTCGATAACGAGCGTGTTTGTCTTAATTGTGGCACCCACAATGGTTATAATCTTATCACAGGTTGCACCTACAACCAAAAGAAAACTATTTACCTCATGAAGTATCATTTGGGTAAATACTTGGTGGCATTTGATTTGTCTTCTAAAAATAGGCAAAGATTTGAAGATTTGTTTTACAAAATTGTAAAGATTTTGGATCAGATAGAAGACCGAAAAAGATCAATCAAATTTGAATACATTTTTCAAAATATATTTAAAATATTAAAAATAGAAAAAGAAACAAAACTGATTAAAACAAAATCAACCAGAGACAAGTACGATAGGATATGGAAACAAGTCAAATTACGACTGAATGCCATGGCCGTTTAGCTTGAATCTTTTCATATACATTTCCAGAGGTTCTGTAAAGTTATCATTCTTTTGAATCTCTAATATTTTATTGAAGGTAATCCTAATTACCTCTTTATCATTTTCTAGTCCTGTTGTTGTTTGGACATATGATAGAAGTTGTTTAAAACTCCTATGATGTGTTTTTAACAAAGTATTTTTTTCTGCTATTCTTGTTTTACTCACTAAAACAGCAACTACTGGAGGAACTGCACCAACCACAGCTATGAAAACAGGAATTGCTGGAAATAATGCTAGGAGAGCACCACAACCAATTATTCCGCTGGTAATCTGTAACGTTGTGTTTATAATACCGCACAATTTATAACTGCGTCTGTATGCAGCCACAAGTCGCGTCAAATGATCAATTAATTCTTCTTTGGTTTTCATGTATAATTACAGTTAGACAATAATTTAATTAAAATATTTAGAAAATAGTTGCTCGTGTTCTTTGGGTGATATTTTGTCTATTTTTAACAATTCATCGATTATGCTAATACCTTTACTTATCAGCTGCGGACTATTATTTCCTGATTCGATACTTCCGCATACCAACTCTAGATCATCCATCAAATCATTAGGATTATTGTAATATTCAACACAACCTCCTAAAATCTTCTTAAACTTTGAAGAACCTTTGTGAATTGGTAAATCAGATCATTCTGTTAGTTTTTTAAAAGCATTTTGAGATAGCTTTGAATAAGTTTTTCCATTATTGTAACGCTTTGTTATCAAGTCTATAAAATCATCATCTACTTTCATATCTAGTACAACTGCTTCTCCTTGTTTGGCAATAAGTTTGTGATGACCAATAAGCTTAGGTAAATCAATTTGTAACATTCCATAGCGACCATCTTTGTCAACTTTGTAGGAATTTTTATTTTGTTGCATTCCTTGGCCAAAGACGGGAGCATGCTCTTTCATACTTTTAACTCTGTCTCTGTAGTGATTTAATACGTCAGTCTCTACTTGTAAAACCTCTCTTTCTCGTTCAAAGTATTTCTTCTGCTCGGTATTTGTTGTTTTATTTATCTTTCTGGTTAGAGTGGCTTTAGAATTTCCGATACCCGCGATTTTCGCACCAACATCTCTAATTGCTTGATCTCTATCACCTGTAATTAGTTTTGATGGTATTGGCAAGTCATACTTATCAAGCACATCTGTATCCATATCAGCATCTAAGTCAATATCACGCACCGGTTTGGGTTCCTTAGGCCTCGCAGCAGGTTCTTCTACCCATTCTTCTTCCGCAGGTTTTGGCCTAGGCTCTCTTTCCATAGTTTTTATTAGTTCTTCTTTGTAACTAACCGGCGTTAGTTTAGTAGGATCTGCGGTTTTCTTGCCAGCTGTTTTTTAACACGTTGTGGTGGTTGTGGTAGCAGCGGTGGTGGAGGCGTTGGTTGTGGCGTCGGTGGTGGCGTTGGTGGCGGCGGTGGTTCTATAGCTCCAAGATCAGGCGGGGCAACTAATGGCGGGCGTATTGCCTCGGGAAGAAGAGCCAACTGTTCACGTATTTCCGGAAGGATAATCAAATGTTCAGCCAGCCGCCTTGTTTGCTCTGTTATTTCACTAGTTACAGGTTTAAATGCTTCTGCGTATAAATCACGACTAGCTCCTTTTTCGAGTCTTTTTCGAGTAACTCTATTTTCGTATTCTTTAACAAGCTCACTCGCTTTTCGCTTTTTATCTGCTAATTCTTTCCATTTTAACAAAGACATGTATAATATAAGGTTAGAATAAATTAAGATAAATTAGGATAAGTTGATTTGACTTAAGATAACTTAAATCAAGTATTTATGTAGTTTTTGTTTTCTTTTTAGCCGCAGGTTTAACTGCTTTCTTAACTCTAGGTTTAACTGCTTTCTTAACTGCAGGCTTGACTGCTTTTTTAACCGCAGGTTCAACTGCTTTTTTGATTGCATGCTAGACTATTTTTTTAACCGCAGGTTCAACTGCAGTCTTAACTACATTTTGCATTCCGTAATATCTAACTTGATTAGCCTTAAAACATTCTGCTTCTGTTCCAAGGTGTTTACCACGAGGGATTTGTTTTATTCCGCAATATACTTTTGACATATATAATAATACTTGGATAATATTAATATTATCTGACTATTATTATAATGCAAATTCCAAACTATGCTATGAAAACAGAAAACGGTAATTTTAAACAAATATGGAACTTCATGCCAGACTGTTGTTTTAGAATGTTAATTTGCGGTAATTCAGGATCTGGCAAGACAAACACACTAGTTCACATGTTGCTGAAACCTTTGGTTTACTACGACAAGATTTACTTGTTTGCTAAAAACTTGGAGCAGTCCAAGTATCAGGTCTTATCACAAAAACTTGAAAAGATAGCAAAAAAGAATAAAATCCCGGTCGAAGACATATTAGAATGTTTGAATGATGAAATTATCCCTGTGGGTACCTTAGATTCTGATGCTCAGAAGATAGCTATTTTTGATGATTATGTTTGCGAGCGTAATCAAAACGATATTATTAATTATTTCATCCAGGGAAGACATAAAAATTGTTGTGTGATTTACTTGTCACAATCTTATTACAAAACTCCTAAAGACATTCGGCTAAATTTCTCTCATTACATCTTCTTTGCAACTCCAGTTAATCGTGAGCTTGGTATGCTTTCCAACGAACAAGATGTCAGCAAAGATCAGTACAGAAAAGCGACTGACAAGCAGTACGACTTTTTGTATCTTGATCGTCCTAGGAAGTTAGTAAAGCGTAACTTCAACGGCGAAATTTAATCTAATCATATTATATAATGGGACTTTAAAATGATCTTGGTGGGGAAGTTACTACTGGCAGTGTCAATATTACAAATTTTGGTATTGTGCTGTCTGAGTATGTAAAACAAAAACATTTGGTTAATTATCTTAACAAAGGCAGAAACCAGGAAAATGTTTTGAGAAGTGAGCTTAACATGAATAATAATAAAATTACCAATGTCGGCAATCCAGTTAAAGCAGATGATGCAGCAACAAAGCAATTTACTGTAAGAAGAGTAGCAAAAATTATACGTGATTATAATATTGATAAAATTCCAGACATGATGAACAATTTGACAACAGGTGTTGAAGATAAACTAAGTCTGATACAAACAAAGTTGCAAGCAAACCACGAGAAAATGCTCGAAATTCAAAACGGATTGAAAGATGAAATAAAACTTCTGAGTGATGCTTTGAAAGAGTTAGAAAAGAAAGAAGATGTATTGGAAGAGAGTGAAAACTACAAGAAATTAAGCGAACAAATAAGAGCTGGTGTTCAAAATAGTAATGCACGGATTGGGGAAATCAATACACAAATGGTTGACAATAATGAACTAGAAACAGCTATTGCTGATGCTTCAAAACAAATGAGAACTGCTTTTACTACTGAAATAACTCAGATTAAAATATTAAATGAGCAGATAAACACCAACGTTGCTGATATCAGCAAAGAGTTTGAAGATATCAAAAAGAAAATGGTTGACGGTAAGTCGCTGGAGACTGCTCTGAACAAACTGGTTTACACTGATAAACTTGAGACTGCTATTGATGATGTTTCAAAGCAATTGAAAGCTGCCCAGGAAAAAAGAAACACAGCTTTTGATGGTGAAATAGCTTTTTTGAAACAATTTAATCAAAAGTCTGGTAGTCGACACACAGCAATTCTTGGTATAATTGATGAGTTGAAAGTAAAAGTAGACAATTTAAGTCGGATTCTAATTCTTGAAGCTACAATAGACGGAATTAGTATTATAAAAGATAGCGTTGGCTATGCGTCGTACCCGACACGAAAACCACTCGAAAGAACCAAACGTGATAATTTTCTCGAAGCATTTACTTTTGTAACCAATCCGCTTATAAAAAGTGAAATATATGCTACAGAATATCTCGATGATGATACACATCCCATCGGCGCAAGAATTGTAAACCCCGGGCGCTATATAGTTGAAGCAGACCTTGCATATACTGTTGCACATACAGACATTGGTATAGAATGGTTTAGTTTTTATTTCCGAGAATAAAACGTGGCATTACACAAGTTTTCAATTTTGAAAAATCAAGTTTTAAACTGTATTACAAAGGTGATTAATTTTATCTACTAATATGTATAAAGGAAACAAAAAATTGTATTATCATCAGAGAAAGCGTCAATAATTAATAGCTCAAATACACCGAGTAATTTTACAACTGTGTTTGACAGACCATTAATATTAGGTAGGAACAAACAGTATGGTATTGGACTCGATAAGATTAATTCCATGACTTACTCGTGGTATAATATTAGTGAGGATTATTAGTTTTGCAAACGGAAATTACAGTTATGCTGATATCGATAATTATATAAAAGAAGCATTGACTGTAAACAATGATTTAACTGATGACTCGCCTGTCCCGATAAGAATTGAGTTTGATTTATCAAGTTTCAAATGCTTGGTAACCATTCATAATAATTTCATGCTTGATTTAAGAGAAACAAACTTTCATGCCTTGATCGGGTTTAACAAAGATGCAGTCAGCAGAAAAACTAAATTTGGAACTGTAACACCGAACATAACAAATTCTATCGATACGTTGTATATCCACTGTGATTTGATAAGTAATTCTATTGTTGATGGATCATACGGGGATGTTATTTATGAAATAAGTACAGCCGATCTTACGAGATCATATCCTTTCAAAGATGAACCGATAAGAGTTGGGTTTTGCGAAGTAAACAAAACGATCATTAACAGTATTAATATTTACATAACCGATTTCTCCGGTAAGATTATTAATCTTAATGGTGTCCACACATCATTCGATTTGTTTTGAAGGAATTAATGTAACATAAGTTATATGACATGTTTAAAAAAAGTTTATGACACTAGCACGGGAACATATACTCAAGTTGATCGATTAACTGGAGCTGGCATATTTGACATTTTGTCAAAAGTCGGATCAAAGATATTCAGCGAGTCTGTGAAAACAGCAGGCAAGAAAGCATTAGAAACTGCTGATAAACAAATCATAGAAAGCGGTTCTAAAAAACCTGGAGATGAAGTAGGAAAAATGGCTGCTGATAAATTAGTTTCAGTTATTAAACCTAAACCAAAAGGTGAGATGATTTTAAAAGAACTTACAAAGGCTGCCACAAAAGATGCAGCTAAAGTTGCGGCTGATGATATAATTGAAGAAGATGTAAATACAAAAATT
Organism: Cyrtodaria siliqua; assembly: GCA_037043455.1. NCBI lineage: Eukaryota > Metazoa > Mollusca > Bivalvia > Adapedonta > Hiatellidae > Cyrtodaria > Cyrtodaria siliqua. The sequence goes on from JAWPHD010004705.1 coordinate 46,338, forward strand.
AATAGATTACTTTCCGGAAGAGGAATTCATGTGAGAATTAATCGATTAATTAATAAAAAATAATCTAATTACTAGTATACATAGATGTTTCGAAGTAATCAATATAATAATAGATATGAACACGTACCTATTCAGTTAGATACTCCCGTAACACAGCCAGGAAATAATACCAGGCAACTGAAAAGTGGTTACCAGTTTACATTAAATGATAGAAGTTCTTACTTTGATTGGTATAATGCATATTTTGAAATCGGTTTTCAAGTAAACAAACTTTTTGATGGAGCCAATTTCGCAGACGCTGACAGAATTGCTTTAATTAACGATGCAGCTTCATTGATTGATCAAATGCAAGTAAAGCAAAATGGAAAAATAGTTTACGATGGAAATAATCTTCACAGATTTGTTAATGTCAGAAGCTTGCTTGAAATTTCTGGCGATTATGAAAAGACAACCGGAACAAACGAATACTTTTATTTAGATAATACGGATGCTGCAGAATCTCGAGATGATCAAGCTGGTTATAACCTGGGATTTACTGCTCGTCATGCTTTAATCATAACTAATGAAAAAGTTAACTCTATAATTCCATTAAACAAATATTCCTTCTTTGGAGGTTTGGAAACAAACATGCTTCCTCCTAGTCAGATTTAAATCAGCTTGAAACTGACAGATGATAATGTGCTAATTTTCAAATCAAGTGGTGATGATGGCCGAGTAGTTATTAATAAATTAGTTTTGTGGACACCTAGAATGATATTTAACTCAGATGGTTTAAGTTACGTAATGACAAATCATATGACATCAACACGATGGACTTATCTTCGTAAAATGATACAAGAAAGCGGAAGTTCTCAACTAACTGAATCCGTATTTAGAATAACGGCTGGAGTCAAACGTCCAAAACATGTGTTTGTTTATTTACAAAATCCTCACCTTTTAGATACTTTTAAACTAAATGCTGCTGATGCTAATTGCTATTTACAATCAGCTAGATTGGAAGTTGGAAATGGAGTTTATTATCCAGAAACTGAATACAGTTACGATAATATCATAAGAATATTTAGAGATGTTATTAATTATTCTTACAAGCAAAATGATAAAAACACCGGAACTTTACTCAATGTGGGTAATTTTAAAAATCTCTTCGGAATGATACATTTCGTTTTAAGTTACACTGGTAATGAAGCCAGTGTTGATCCAAAACAACTAAGTCTGAGATATAAATTAAATAGCCTTCCTACCGCTAGATATAAAGTTTACGCTTTTGTATTATACAAAGAAGATGTTGTTATTGATACTGTTGGAAATGAACTAGTTATTGTTTAATCTAACTTATAATATATATGACTTACGTAAATTATTCAGTAAATTTAACAGATGGACAAAAACAGAGTTTAGCGAGGGCTTATGAGGATAGGAGTGAATTAACACTCAGGTTAAAAAATAACCAACTAACTGGGAATTTCCCCTTGTCACTGACAGCTACTCAGATTAATAATATTAACAAAGCTAAATCTGGCGGACGGGGATTAGACATAAATATATCAAAATCGCAAATGAGATCTCAGTCCAAGAATGGAGGCTTTTTAGGCGCATTAGCTGGTTTGCTAACTAAAACAATTTTACCAACAGTTGCTAGATTTGCTCCAAAGATATTAGGGCCTTTAGCAACAGGGGCACTTAGTGGTCTGGCAAGTACTGGAATTGGTAAAATATTTGGAAGTGGAATGGTAACTGTTCCTGCTGATAAAAAACAAACACTTCTAAAATCAAATAAATTAACAGCTGCACAAAAAAGAAAATTAGCAAAGTCAAAAGGTTCCTGCACTATTAAACTAACAAACAAACAACTGCAAGACGTACTGGCATGTGCTTCTAGTAATAAAACGGTAACTGTTCCCAGTGATAAAAAACAGCAAGAGGTAACAGCAACTGTTCCTAGTGATAAAAAACAAACACTTCTAAAATCAAAGAAATTAACAGCTGCGCAAAGAAAGAAGATAGCAAAGTCAAAAGGTCGCTGCCCTGTTAAACTAACTAAAAAACAACTGCAGGACGGAGGATTTCTTGGAATGCTTGCATCATTAGGAAATCCTTTGATTGGATCTCTTATTAGTGGTTTAACTGGAAAAGGTTTGCAAGTAGATAGAAGAGGATATGGTTTACAAGTAGACTCACAAATTAGGCCATACAGAAGTATCCCATTCATAAAAAAAAATTAAATTTAAAAAATGAACCTATATCTAACTTAGATATAACAAAATGGGTTAAGCAGCTAGGCATACAGAATTTTAGGGGAGTGTTTAGCAAGAATAAATTACCAACAAAACAAAATAAAAAAGAATGTGGCGTTATTAATCTGGATGATTATATTGGACCTGGCACACACTGGACTTGTTACTATGATAATTATTACTTCGATCCGTTTGGCTTGAGCCCGCCAAAAGAAGTTTTAGCGTACATGCCTAATATAAAATACAACACCATTCAATATCAATATAAAACAAGTGTTCTGTGTGGATATTTCTGTTTGTACTTTATCAAAAAGTTGCAAGAAGGAAATAGTGCGTACGATATTCTTTACAAATTATTAAAACCGTACAAACCAGTGAAAAATGAAAACATCATAACATCATATTTTGCAAACGAAGTTTAATCTAATCATATTATATATGAGTTACTGTATAAAAGAAAAGATGGTTACTGAAAATATTAATCCTCCGTATGTTTTAGCAAAAAATGGTAGAAAAATGTTAAGAGCAACTTGTGCATCTTGTGGTATTACTAAAACAAAGTTTGTTAAAAACACAGAAGGTGGAAATATTGATATTCATAAAGCTTTGCTCCCTTTGCTGCCCAAAAAAGGGCTAACACTTCCTGGTTATAAATATTGCGGTCCTGGTATTCCACTTGATAGCGGAGAACCGGTAAATGAATTGGATGCTGTTTGTAAAGATCATGATTATTGCTATGACGAAAATCCTAGTAATAGATCAACGTGTGACAAAAACATGCTTGCTGGTTTGAAATCTAGTAAGTCTAAAACTATCGGAGAAAAGATTGCTAAGAATTTGATAGTAAAACCAGTCATTAGTACAAAATATAAACTTGGTCTTGGAAACTCAAAAAACTAGAAAAGGCGTTGAAATGGACTGACAAGTTAGCAGATGAACTTCATAAACCTATACGAAGAAAGTTCACTCAACGCCGTGTGATTGTTAATGAAATTGATAAAATATGGTCTGCTGATTTGGTTGATATGCAATCGTTTTCAAAGTATAATAAAGGTACTAAATATTTGCTTACTGTTATTGATTTATTTAGTAAATTTGCTTGGGCTATACCCGTTCCAAATAAAACTGGTTTAGAAATTACTAAAGCGTTCCAACAAATAATGAGTACAGGAAGACAGTGTAAATTGTTGTGGGTTGATCAAGGTGTGGAATTTTACTACAAAACGTTTAAGCAATTTCTTGATGATAATAATATCGAAATGTATCACACGTTTAATTTTGGAAAAGCTGTAGTAATTGAACGATTTAACAGAACATTAAAAGAAAAGATGTGGAAATAATTTACAGCTAACAATACAAATACGTATTTAGACGTGCTTCAGGCGATGGTTGATAAGTATAATAATACAAAACATCGGAGTATTAAAATGACACCAACTGAAGCTAGTGATGAGAAAAATAAAGGAATGGTATACATGGTATATTTCAACTTGTATGGAAAAATGAGAAGTAATCAAATTAAGCCAATGTTTAAAATAGGGGATAATGTTAGAATCAGCAAATATAAAAGAACGTTTGAGAAAGGTTATAACCCAAATTGGACTGAAGAAATATTTGTTGTTGATGAAATTCAAAACACAAATCCAGTGACATACAAAACAAAAGATTTAAACAACAAAAACATTGATGGAAGCTTTTATGAATTATAAATGATAAAAGCAAAGCAAGAAATATTCAGGATTGAAAAAGTAATACGACGTGATTGCAAAAAGAAACAAGCATTGATTAAATGGAAGGGTTACAATGAGGATTTCAATAGTTGGGTCTCATTTAAGGATATTGAAAATATTAAATAAGGGCTTAAAAATAATAACATATAATATTATTATATAATGGGACAAGAAAGATTAGAAAAGATTTGCAGAAAACTTAACAATTTAAAAGATAAATATAGAAGAGAATTGATGAGAGGCAGACAACTCCAAGTAGAATATGAAGTAGTTCGTGATGATTTTATGGACACTAAAAAAAGACGATTGCTGGTTGAAATGGATAATTATGAACGCTAGCTAGCTGGAAACAGAGAAGAGCTTCTTGAACTGAAATATAAAATAGCAAAGTGTAGGAAAATAAAATACTCCATGGTAAAAAATGATATGCAGAGCGATGATGAAGACTACTGCCCGGTTCCGTCTGACTTTGCTTAACGAGTTGCAAATGCTATTGAAAAACTTCGCCGTAAGTAGATTCGACGAAAGTAGACATAAAATAAAATTGCGCTCTCCTAACGAGTTGCAAATGTTATGTTATTAAAATGGCAAACCGGATTGATTAGTAGTGTAGAAAGGGGAGGCACGGGGTGGAGTTTTCCAGAGCGGGGTTGCTTGAGAAAACTGTTGAAATATGTTGGTGTTGATTTAGGCGTGACTTACATTTAGATCTTGGTGGTACAAATGAGAGTTACGCTTGAGTACCCCCCTGGCATTTTTCACTAGTTGTTCTCATTCCCCGCGAGGGAAAACTGGCCTGGTACCCCCAGTTTCTATACTACTGCGGACGCTCGATCGTTTGATTATGTGTTTTAAAAAAACTTCTACGTAGAAAATGCGCATTTTTTGTCTCTTGACATACATCGTCCTATATAAAACAAAGAATGAAAATCAATAGTGCAATGTAACCTTCAGGAACATCCGAGATACAGAATAATATATCGACGAACCAGACAATCGGAAGCAGAATGATATACCAGAAGATCGGTAATCGGTGCGGCTCCAGAAGGAGAACGATATACCTGATGATCGGTGTCGGTGCGGCTTCGAAAGCAGAACGATATACCAGAAGATCGATAATCAGTGCGGCTCCAGAAGCAAAACAATATACCAGAAGTTCGGTGCGGCTTCAGAAGAATTTCATGTTCCAGCAGCGAATCCGCAGTCAGTCAGTTCCATTCAGTGAAATCTAATTTAAGGACAATTAACAATATTATAATAAGTAAATTTCAATGTAATACTGACCACTGTTCCCCAGAGTCGGTATTGCAGCATGAAATATTAAGCCTGTTGGGGCCTATTGTTGGTGCATCATGCCTAGTTCGATCGTGCACATTATTGTAAATGTTAGAAATTAAATAACTTTAAGTGATTAAAGGAGCCCTTTAATACCCTTATAACTTATATTTATTTGATAGATCTATTTGTATAAAAACTATTGATATATTTCTCACGGTTAAAATCACAGCCGAAACACGTTATTATTACGTTTCCATATATCACTCGGCACACCTTTACGGAAATCAACGGGAAAAAATCCGGAATATTACGAGTTTACACGAAGTCCAACTTCGGCGATGACGTCACACAGATGCCCAGATTACAATCAACAATTACGATGTTTCAGTTTCTGAGAGTGTACTCTTTTTTTTTCAAGCTGATTAAAGTTATTATATCTATTTTTTATTTTTTTTCAATAAATGCTTATCTGATCTGATCATGATTTACATGGTCAGATTATTGCTTGCTAATTCCACTAATGTCCTATAAATCTATTTTTTTTTTAATAATTATAGTACATGAACCTCTAGGCCAAATTGTTTGAAACAGCCAGAACAAAGTCATTTTATGACACTGTGTATTCCGTAACAAGTGAAAGAAGGGTTTTATGATCCTAGCCATATCCTGTTATCACCTTTCTGTAACACAGTCAGTTAGTTTTATGACCCTGCATATTCAAGATTGAGTGGCAAGTAAGGGTTTTATGGCATTTACGGTATTTCGCAGTACTTAGCCACTTTATGGCATCAGTTGTATTACCATGTGTATTTCACCATCAGTGGTAGTGAATTCAGTGCTGTATGGAACAAAGCATGATTAGGCCAATATAACTTTATAAAGCTCTTATTTATAAATATCTACACCAAAAAAGAGGTTATAACATTAGAAAAATGAATGGCGGTGGGAATATAAACTTTAGAATTAGACATAATATTATAATACCTAATACAATTATATATGTGGCTCATTACCTGCTCAAACAAATAGGGTAGATAAGTAAGGAGAATTATCTTTTTCTTCACTCACAGTTTTTTTTGGCTGTTTTTATAGCCGAAATTCGGTCATATTCCCAATGCCAAAACATATCTTTTTTTCCCAATGAAGAGGAAATAATTCCCAATTTAAAAAAAATAAATATATATATATCTTTTTTTTTTTAAGAGTGCCAATCCAATGATTGGGGTTCAAAAGCTTAAATAAATGCTTCTGTTTATCTTGGTGTACATAAAACAGTATTAAAGATATAATTATGAAAGGAATGCTTTACTTTATATTTTTCCGAATTTTATTAAAAATCGCGCTAAAATTCCCAATTTTATGAAAAATCGCGTTAAAATCGCGTTAAAATTTCCAATTCCAGGGGTACGGGTCATGTTCCCAAAATCATGAAAAAAAAAGCCCCGACTCATTATTTTGTAACCTGATAAACAAACTTCAAACATGTATTTGTTGATATCATCATATATTACAGACTATACAGAAATTAGATTTGGTATACAATGTTTGAGGTCAGCCCTTCCAAACGGGGTTTGTCAGAAACCGGAACATAATTTTACTGGGCCAGTTTTTTTATATAAATAATTAAAAAAAATAAAATATTGGGGTTAATATGTGAGGTCTTATTAAAATGCCTGAAAAAAGGTAACACACATGCTTTGAATTAGCAATACCTGTAGCCCGATTGATAAAAATAGAGTATTCTGGAGAAGAACTTGGACAGAACATGGAATGGTGATATTTATATAACTCTTACCCTTAGACCTTCGAATGACAATTATGCGATCAATGTGTACATTTCAGGGGCGGATCCAGGATTTCAGCTTAGGGGGGGCGTACGATTTTGGTCAATTTTCGGGTCCGTTTCTAGCCTCATAAATCGGTTGCGGTAGTGCATTGATAGGGTAAAAAAGTGCGTTTCCGAGTTAACAATGTGTTAATTAAACCACTCATTAGCCATTATGCGTGGAGCGAGCGAGCATTTTTTTTATACAGAGGGCGTGCATCGAAATTGTTTGATATTTTATCTTCAGTAACATGGACATACATGTATGAATAAAAAATACCTTTTTCAAATAAAAGGATTTAACAATGTGTTAATTAAACCACTCATTAGCCATTATGCGTCAAGCGAGCGAAGCGAGCGAAAAAAAAAAGTATACTGAGGGCTTGCATCAAAATTGTTTGATAAAAGGATTTAACAATGTGTTAATTAAACCACTCATTAGTCATTATGCGTATAGCGAGCGAAGCGAGCGAGATTTTTTTTATACTGAGGGCGTGCATCGAAATTGTTTGATATTTTATCTACAGTAACATGTATGAATAAAAAAAAGGCTGTTTTCAAATAAAAGGATTTAACAATGTGTGATATTAAACCACTCAGTCATTATGCGTAGAGCGAGCGAAGCGAGCGGGAAAAAAAAATATACTGAGGGCGTGCATCGAAGTTGTTTGATATTTTATCTACAGTAACATGGACATACATGTATGATCCGGAATTTTTAGTGGGGGCGCGCGCCGGGTGCGCCCCCCCCCCCCCCAGTGGGGTAAAACGTTGATAGGCGCATAATAAGTGATATGTTAATAAACACAAACAACAAAGACAAACTATGAAAGTATGCAATCAGTTAGTCTCATTTATTTGACATCTGGGTTTGTTACAAAAGGACGTTTTACATTATGCACCATGTGACTTGCGTTTGACCAAAAAACGTGTGGACAATTTCAGACCGTGTGTAAACGTTTCTTGTAAGACGTCACTACACTGACACCTGTATTTTGCCGTTCAAACAGTGCATAGTACCTAGATAATAGATTTAAACTAATTATTTCATATCATTTTTTTTTATTATTAACATTTTAGTGTGAAATGGATAACAAATGATCATTTTAGGTAAGTTGTACATTTATAAAAATCAGTGTATCAGTTTATGTCTAGGGCAGAGAATCTCTTCGGAAAATCCACACATTAAAAAGTCAAACGCGTATGCACGTCGGAGGACGGTTCATTAAAAAAATCCTCTTGCCGTTCGTAGACATGTTTTTAGGTCAGAGAAAACGTAAAGCCACGGCTTCATGTTATAGGAGAGCAAATCCCTGAACTTCTGTGATGCAACAAGCTTTTCTCAGAAATGAGTCTGCAGTCAATAAACAATTTCATCCCTATGTATTTCATACTTTCAGTGACAGTTGCCTTTAATACTTCAAGAACGTATGTTCTAAGTTATCTCAATAAAATATTGAGAACCTGTCTGTGTTGTCAATCTGCCAGATATGGCGCGGTACTTTGTGTGACGTCACACACCGGAAATCAGCGGAAATAAACCGGAGGCGAATACGGATATTGTATCGGTCAACAGGTGATTTTTTAACTGGCGATAAAAAGCACGGAAAGCGATATATCACCAAAAAATGAGTTGCAATGTGTTTATATAGTGTTCAGTAATAAATATAAACAAGAAACAAGAGGTATAAAAGGGCTCCCTTAAATGAAAAAACATTTTTACTTTAAAATTAGAGTTTTGAATAAACATGCTATTTTAGCCTTTTGGGGCTTCTTCAAGGGTATCAGGCTTTTGGGCCATGTCCTCTTTTGTTTAAGCTTATTGAGGCTTCTTTAAGGGTATCAGGCTTTTGGCCTACTTTGCCACTGACCGTTCCAAGGCGGTAGCCCTATTGTCAACCCTTTTGTGTTTGTGATGTCGTTTGCATTTAATATTACTTTTGCCTTCTTGTTTGTCTGTTTGCGTGTTTGTTTCTGTGTGTTGTGGTTGACTGTCCTCCTTGAATGCTACTTTCCCAGTCCGATCTTTTTATATTTCTTTTGGGCCATGCCTTTTAATGTTAAACATGTTAAGGACCAGTTCTGTGTAATCAGAGTAATCAAGATTTAGCAGAGACAAGACTCTCCAGTACGGATGAAAATATGTCTGTGTCTAAAATTACAAGTAGAAAATTAAATTTCTTAAATTTTTAAAATTATTAAATGACCCGTTAATAAATACTGATAAAGGTGATCCTTTGTGAGCAACAAACACAATTAAGAGAATAAAGCAGCATACTCGGTTGTATTGAGTCTGTTCACGAGAAGTTATGATAGAAGCAACACCACAGCTCTCACGCTCCCTAGCACCGGCTTAAGCGGTATTCTACTTCAAAGCCACCTATATTGGGCTCGTTGGTCCCAAAGGACCAGTCAAAATAACACTTCATGACGATAGCGCGTCTTTTTCGGAGTATATGGCACCTAGAACAATCTAAACTCAATAGTTGAGCTGACAGACTTTCCATCCGCAGAAGGAATCCCTAGATGACCACAATGGCATATGTTAGTAAAACATGTTACAAGTCCTGACATCAATTTGACTTTTATCCCTCAAAAATAAATTCATTCGTCCAGAAAATAATCAAGTGTGTCTAAGAGGGTGAATCAAACTCAAATCACATTCCGATTTCTTAACTATTACTGGAGTTGGAACCTGTTCTGGAGTTGAAACCAGTTCTAAACTCCTCTTTTAATACTATGGAATCGTATATGGGTAGCATACAAATTAAAATATCTTAATACAATACATATACTTTATAGTATAGAATGTATTTAAAAACTGGAATGCTTAAGAAAATAGTTCTTGCTCAAATGCTCTTTTGATGTATTTAGTCAAATTTATTAGTTCTTTTTTATTTTAAGATTTCTTTAATTCACAGAATTTCATAAAGCTCGGATGTCTATAATTTATTTTCAATAAAAATTTATATCATGAAAAGCAGGGCAAATTGTAATGGAATGATATTCATCTTCTAAATCGTTTTATTCACAAAAAGTACAGTATCTTTCATTTATTTCTATTTTATTTCGTTCATATCTACTTTGCTCAATTCTTAGAGAATGAGAGGAAAGCCTTAGCCTCGAAATAAAATTACTTGGTACAATATAAAGATATTTTTCGAAAGCAAACTCATTTTTGAAGTATTTGTACGAACATAATGTACCACTATTATCAACTTTTTCTTGACATTTTTAAAGAAAACAATCAATAATTCTTCTTTTAAAAATTAAACAAAACTATTTTGGATGAACGCTATGTGGGTTTAACCACTCATCACCAAAGCCATGTTCTTGGAGTAGGGTCTTTACCTTAGATAACGAATTAACAACACCTATATTACAATGTTGCAATAATGAATTATAAATATTGGAATGGATTATATTATCTGTTGCTAATATTTTAAACCAGTATTTTATGATTCTTATATATCTTGATACAATTATGTAAATATAGTTCTAACCTAATTCTCCATATACCGCCATCGAAGATGTACTTCTCTTAACTTTAAGTAGTTGCTTACAACATTTTAAATGAATTCTTTCTATTTGTATCGATTTCGTAAAACCCCAAGTCTCGCAATTTTTATGTAGATTAGATCCTACAAATGCATCAAACAACTGGCACATAGTACTTGGTTTAATTTGAACTGGCGTGTATTTGCTAAAAGCGAATTAAATGCTTTTAAGCTTTTACCAGTGACATATTCTTGGCTTAAAGCAAAATTCCCAGTATAGTTAAAAACTGTACCAAGATAATTAAAATCATTTACTACTTCTAACTGTGAGCAACTATAGGTCCACACTTCATTTGCCCTTAGAGCCCCTCGCTTCCGAAATACCATAAATTTTGTTTTATCGAAATTAACTTCTAAACTCCAATCATTACAATATTCATTTAACTTATTTAGGTTGTGCTGTAAGTATTCAGGAGATTTTCCAAATATTATCATATCGTCGGCAAACAATAATGCGATCAACATTAAATCGTCTAATTGCAAACCGTGTAAGAAGAGTCTTGTAATGATAATTCCATATCTTCCAAAAACAGAAAAAATATTACAGGCGAGATTATCTCCCCTTGCCAACCGAATTTTCAAAGAAAAACCTGAGTAAGAGTTACATTTCTCACGCAGGATTTTACCTTGCTATACATATCTTTTATAACGCGTAGAATTTTCCCGTTTAAACTCAGCTTGAATAATTTATACCAGAGTACGTTTCTATGTATACTGTCCAAAGTCTAAAGCTTACAAACGCGCAATATAAACGTTTATTTTCATTTACAATTTTTTTAACAATATAATGGAGAATAAAAGTAGCATCTACAGTTGATTTACCTGACCTGAAGCCAAACTGCGCAGACGTGATTATATTGTTATCTTCAAACCATTTGGAGATTCTATTATTTAATACTCCAGTAATTATCTTTGCTAAACAACTTACCAACACAAACCGCGATAATTACTCACATTTTCACTATCTCCCTTCTTAAAACGCAGTATAATGATTCCTTCAGCCCAAGAGATTTTCTTTAAACTTTTTGTACAGTAAGTCTGTTATATGTGTAGACAGAAAATGCAAAAATAATGGTAGGTCACCGTACTTGTTAAATCTTTTAAAAATAATGTGTAATGCCACCCTCATGTCAATCTGTCCAAAAAATTGAACAAGTCCATGAAATAGCTAAAAGACATTTTTGAAGTCTAATCATTTATTCATTGGTCACAATTCTGCTAAAATTGTATTAAAGTAAAGAACATTTAATTATAATAACATTTAAAGCTCATCTTTATTTAAAACCTATATTTTTTTACAAAATCTTTTGAGACCATTACCACAATTTATGCACAAATTAGCCCATAATGATATAATTTCCTTTTTTGTTGTATGTTCCCAATAAGAGAATTTGTTTAAACTTTCTAAGCACATAGTATAACATATATAACAACAAAATGTGCAATAAAAATGTTAGGTCCCTATGCTTGTACAGTTTTTTTTGAAACCCTACCCCTATGCTAAAAGGCCAAGTTTTGAATGAAATTATATAGAAATGGTATATTTTCCTTTTTTTGTTATGTTCCTAATAACAAAATTTGTTTAAACTTCCTAGGCACTTATTTGAACATACAGTCAGACAATATATGCTATTAAAAGTATAAATCACCATGCATATTGAGATTTGATATTGGATTTTGGAACCCTACCATTATGCTTAAACTTTTAGGAAAATCCCTCCAATAGTTTTAGAAGAGGAGTCGCCCAAAATGATGCGCATGAAAAACTACAGAAAATGCCTTTAATGGTATCATAATTGTTTTTTTTTTTTACAAAATCTAGATAGTTTTTTTTTAACTTAGAATATATAATGACTTTATCAGATGTCGAAAATAAATAATATTACACTCATGTTTTTGTACTGCAGCAAGTTTTTTATACTTGTAGCGCTACAGGTGTTACTATACAGCTGATTCTTACACTTCAAAAATAGGAGGGTGTTATTCGACTTGTGATTTTTTAAAACGAAAAAAACAAAAACAACTCATTGATATTTCCTTTTTAAAAGAAATAAAAGCACAGTGTGAGATTGGAAGAAAAGCAGTTAAAAGACAATGAGAGCAAAACATGCAACTTTAATGGTGCTCATGATTTGCATGAATTTATGTTAACAATCTGGAGAGAAAGCCCAAAAATAGTGCTTTGCCAGACACCGCTAACATTAAATAAAAAACGTTCAATGTACCAGTTTTCGTGCATTTGCGCCACCAGATAAAAATTGTAAATTACAAAAACAAATACTTAAAGCATCTGGACATGCCACATTCATAATGAAAAAGTGGACTTCATTCACAATAGCCAATAGAACAACACAGAAGTGTGCTGTGAGCTCTACATTGATTATGTGCATGGGACCCCAGACTAGTATGTATAAATATGCATTTACTATGGCAACATATCTTCGCCAAAGGTAAAAGGTGCTATGAGAATATGAACAAAGAAGGCACATAGCACATTTTACTTCTAACTTGAGGTGACGGTATCATATTCAAAGTATAAATATACGGATATCAATGAAAGCGATAATTCACCCGTTTCGTCTGTACGGATAAATTTCATTTTATGGTAAATCGATGAACAAATACGTATAGTAATATAATCGTTGGGCTGGAACTTTGATTTAACGTAGATGAAATAACACGATGCAGCGCATCATAGACACGACAGAAGAAATTGTGGCAGCAGGATAAATTACATGTTTATGTGCGAATACAGACTCACGTTTTAGTTTTGGTATTTGACATTACGTCAAGTATCGCACAAAACCGTTTTTGGTATCTAAAACAAAGTATAAGGATTAGTAGATCATTCAACTATTCCAGCATTGACAAATATAATCAAATTTGTTGACTAAAATATTTTCATATTTAATTTCGTGTGTTTCTCTAGAACAAATATAAGCATAATAATATAACGTGTTAAATATAACCATAATAATGGACATTGTGAAGGTAAACGTGCTACAGTGTGATACAGATGTAACATTCTAAGTGGTGATGTCTAAATGAAAAACGATCCAGCTCGTATAGATAAAGGAGATTTTCTTAAATAAATGAAGACAATATATGTTTAAAACATTTAAATATATGATAAACGAGTTTCATCAGATTTAAGGTAGGTCAATTTACAAACATGAGTGACAATAAGCCGAAAAGCTTTCTTCATCTTGTTCAGACTAAATTATTTAAATTGGAGGAGAAAAATCAACCGGAGAGCTTAAAGGCTACATTAAAGGAACTTGCCGAGTCCAGTTCTTTGCATGGAGTACCAAAGATCGTTTCTTCTAGACAGCTGACCGTGAAACTGTTATGGGGATTGCTGTTTCTTACTACGTTTGTACTGCTTGCGATACAGATATACAAACTATTTATGTAAGTTTTTGTTAACAATAAATATGTGTTTTCAACCTCTGACCAATTCCTAATAATTGAACGTTTGGAAAGGACAAGTAACCCTTAAACTTCTTTTATTCAAGATTCAACTCATGCACGTATATTTGATAATTTATAAAAGCAATATCATATCTGTGAAGGGTGTTCAACAATTAATATACAACAAACTAACGGTTTTACTTTTCAACCCTGAGATAATATAATTAACATTACCTTTTTTCCTCCGTGAAGTGGCATTCAGAAAGTGAACAGGTATACCATTTGTTGAGTAGCAAAACCAAATTAAATTGAAATATCCATATATATTCACGGAAAAATGAGGAAGACATTTAAATACATCTATTTGAAAAAGGCAACCTAAATGTGTGATGGTATTCAACCATACCATGTATTAAATACATCAAACGATAACAGTAAATGCAATAGTGACGATTTGTTATGTTCGTGCTTCACGGCAATGCGTACATTTAATGTTAATCATAAATGAAAAAAAAACGAATGCAATTTTTATAGAACGCGAGAGAGTACAAGAGAGAAAAGTAGTAGACTCGGTATTACTGAGTCGGGTCATGAGAGGTTAAATAATATTTCAACATCCCAGCACCGGCTTAATCGCTATTCTAGTTTAAAAATAGTATGACCGGCGAATCCATACATAATAACACTACTGATCTGTACTGGGTGTGACTTTTTATGCCACACAGCACTAAACAAACGCTAGTGTGAATGTTAACAAATACTGAAAAGGGGATCCCTTGTAAGATGACAGAAAAATAGTGAGTCTGTTCATGAGAGGTAGAAAAATGAACCCATTTGAAAGTAGTATCAAAACAAATATAAAAAGATCGGACAGGTAAAGTGGCATTCAAGGAGGACAGTAAACCAAGAAGGCAAAAGCAATAATAAATGCAAACGACATCACAAACACAAAAAGGGTTGACAATAGGGCTACCGGCTTGGAACGGTCAGTGGCAAAGTAGGCCACTGGGGGTTTAAACCGGTTCTAGGGTGCACCAAACCTCACACTTACCCTACCGTCATCCCATTAAAACAGGACAGTGTAAATAAAGAAATCCCCGCCATGATCTAATCTCTAACCAACAAGGCAGCATCAATAGGCAATATAAGTAAAACACAAATATGCTCGTGTAAATATAATACAAAAAAAACAATAGCCTAGAAAGCCACAATGAAGGTAGAAGCCAGAGCAGTAAGAAAATAAACCATTAAGGGCACGACAAGAAAGACCACGGACAAACATCAAACGCCACCGTCCCAATGGGCTTTAGGTAGGCATCATCATAGGGTCCACAGCCTTCCGGTCATCGTACAATTAAGGAGGAAAGCATAGTGGCGAACTGTAAAAGGGTCCACCACCAAGCATGCAGTACGTTGCAAAATGATAGGGTCCTAACCTCTTTTAATAAACTTTTTAACAAGTTTAACAAAGATAGTATGAAAGTGATCATGACCTAGAATCTTAAGAAGTTTATAAATCACATCACCATAGAAGTCAGGTTGTGATAGTCCTTGTCGCAGAAGAGTCCTTAAATTCCTTTTAAATTTGGAAAGAAGATCAGGGTTACGGTAACCCTGATTGAGTAACTTTTTAGTTATACAAAAATTACGAATATTTAAGTCCTCAACTCGAGTACAAGCTCTAGAAAAACGAATAAGTTGAGACACATATACCCCATAAGAAGTTGCTCGGGGAACATCCCCATCCAAGTCGGGGATAATTAACAATGTCAAAATTAAAATCATCTCTCTTGTCATAGATTTTGCTAATTATTTTACCATTTTCAATCGAGAGATCTAAATCAAGAAAAGAAGCGTTATTATCAGATATATTAGCTTTGTTAAGCTGAAGTTCTTTAGGATAAATACAATTAACCATAGTTGGAAAGAAAGGGTTGTCAATGTTCAATATGTCATCCAGATACCGAGAGGTATCATTAAAGGCTTCAATAACATCTGCCTGGGTATCTGATGAAAGACTCAACATGAAATCCCTTTCATAGCAAAATAAGAACAAATCTGCGACAAGTGGTGCACAGTTCGTACCCAAAGGGATACCAACAATTTGTCTATAAACGGTGGTTCCATACCTGACGAAAATATTATCTAATAGGAAGATGAGTGCTTCACAAACTTCATAGCAAGTCCACATAGTATAATTGTCAAAACTGCCGTTAGTAAAAAACGCTTTAAAATATTATTACATGCCAAAAATGTAGTATTTTCTCTAGCAAATGTTTTTTGAATAAGAGAAAAAGAGCTTGTCTTTAATAAGGTGATGTGGTAAGGTTGTATATAGTGTAGAGAAGTCATAAGTGCTAATTGATGAAACTTGACCTTTCTAGTTTCATAATTTTATTTCTTTAATTTCCTAAGGAAATATTAATTGAAGCCAATGTGACACTGAATAATTATGATAATTCTACCAATTGGTTCATATCTATGTATGTTTCGTAGCTGTTAATACATACTTGTAAACACGTTTTCCAAGTACAAGAACTTTTTGCTTGCGTTCCAATCCTTTACTTAATGTACAGTTAAATGTAATTAATTAGAAATAAAATATGTTTAAACCAAAAGAATAATTGCGTTATGCCCGTTCACTAAAATGGATATGATATACTATCACAAACTTTATGAAAATAAATGTTTCACAACGTTACGTCATATTTAACCAGCTCGATTTCTTTTGTTCAGTCTATGCGGTATCGTGTTGTTTACATGGCAACATAGTAACTAAGCTTCATAGTTTTATCTTGTATATAAATGTGTTATTTCTTAAAATGTTACTGCTGTTTGCTTTAGAAGCTTTTTCTTTTTTTTGACAGTCGAATTTCGAATTCGAATATTGTAATAGGGTATATTGTACTTTTGCAATGTCTCAAACAAATGCACCAAAACAATGAAGGTGCAGTGTGGTTGACCTTAAGATATAATTACTATAATCGGATACGCTATTTATAATCGGAAGCGATATGATTCCGCTTACCTAAAATCGGATTGTATATATTTCCCTCTCCCTTATATAATAAAGCTCACTTGACATGCAATTAAATGAAAGGAACTATATACCTCGCATTTACTTTTTGGGACTATATACATATACAATATATATAGTTCATAATGTTACCAGTCATACCAATCGAACTTCATGTATTGCGGTATGTAAATGGATATAAAAATAAACAATGACTCTATTTTGATCTTGAAAGTTCAAACTATACATATATATAGTTCATAATGTTACCAGTCAAACCAATCGACCTTCATGTATTGCGGTATGTAAATGGATTTAAAAAATAAACTGATTCTATTTTGTCAATGATATCTTGAAAGTTCAAACTATACATATTCGCTTTTGTTAAATATAAAATTATATAATAACATATACACATATTATTTCAGAGTATTTTACTCCTATCCGATTCAGACATCGGTATCCCTAGAGTTCAACGCCATGCCATATCCGGATATCACAGTGTGTAACATGAACCCAATACGAAAATCCAAGCTGAGTATGTCTCCGAAGTTAAATGCTATTGTCGGCGTGAAAACGGTACGCATTACTATTGCCATTTAGCCTTTCGCCGCAAAATTTCAAATGTCGTCTGCTAAAACTTAAATTCAAGCCTTTCGGTAATAACGTATAAATAAAGTGTTATGGGATACATTCTTACCGAGTGGCAAACAGTGTATACCCTGATCAACCTGCACATAGTATTCATGTTGATATGGGACTACACTGGTCGGAAAATGACTGCTAACCGGTGTGCCAAATTGTCCACTGACCGTTCCAAGTCGGTAATACTGTCTTCACCACTCCTTCTGTTGTGTATTATCTTTTTCATTGTATAGTTATTTTGCTCTTTGTTTGTGGTACAGTGCGGATATACGGTGCCATTGCGTTTGTGTGCTGTGACTTCTATAGCACCGTTTTTCTCATATTCTACTGTCGCAGCAAAAGTGTTAACTATAAAATAAATATTCCAAATATCGTGTTCTCTTTGTTTTAATTTGTACAGCTTATAATGATATAAAAACGAAATATATCAGCAAATAACAAATGTAAATATGTTTAAATTTGTAACACTTCTACAGTCATCAAAGAAGAAAGAACATTTTATTTTAAGTAGTCATGTTTCGTGTTTCAAATATTTTGTCTTAAAACATATGTTTAAGTACACTTTTACATGCATTGTTATTATATGTATACATTTTTTTATTTTATGTCCTTGGATTATCAAAAAAGAAAAGAAAATTGATACGACTTATGTATACAAAAAGTGTAGCATGAAAAATATATAAATCTGCCATGTGGTTATAATTATATATTACATAGAGAAATGTTAAAAGTTTAAATCAGTGAAACATATGGCTATATATCTATCTTTAATCACTGAGATACGAAAAACCATCAGGTGACAATGCATATATGTTTTCATGACATCACACATTCCTGAATGTTAGGCGCAACCATTTCTTTTTCCAAAAATCGATCACTCAATACATGACAATGGAATGTAGTGCATCGTTTTCCGTTAACGTCCAAACAAAAATGAAACGGCTGCAATTTTTGATTTGTTTACAATTTTGATTTGTTTAAAAGAATACATGTACTTCGGAAGATTGTGACAATTTATTTACACAATAAAAATTTCAGTTCTCCCTTTACATTGCGTCGTGTAGTTGTGTCGTGTTTTAGAAGCTTTACTGCGCGCAAAAGTCTGAAATTGGCGCCATTTGTGATATGGACATAAACATGTCAACTTCACTGGCATTGGAGCCGCAGATATTATATAAAAACAACAAAAAAAAACGATATCCCCCTATTACCTATATAACACATGGTAGACATCGTTTAGAAGGCTGAATCTTTGTCAAATTACAGAATTGATTCAAATCCTCTACACAGTTCGTTAGGTCTGACTCCCATTTATCACATTAAATTCACAGTTCGTACGAAAACGCACGCTGTGCGGAGAAATTTAAGTAAAATCGCCGATTTCTGCCGTAACAACATTTCCTACCTGACCCGCACTTCCGGCTGTACTAACTTCTCGAATATTTAATTGTTTTTACAACCGAGACTTGATTAGTCTAGATCATCTGCGACGATTGCTTGTTTTCAAGACAAACGTTTGTATTTACAATCAAGCGTCGAAGATGATCAAGACTAATCAAGTATCATTTGTACAAACAGTTAAATATTCGAGAAGTTGCGAATGGGTCTTTGTAACTGGTGATCCTATTGGGCATTCGGAACTTTTCGTTAAACCGGAAATGCTTGTCAGTTAGGAAATGTTGTTACGGCAGAAATCGGCGATTTTACTTAAATTTCTCCGCACAGCGTGCGTTTTCGTACGATCTGTGAAATTAATGTGATAAATGGGAGTCAGACCTAACGAACTGTGTAGAGGATTTGAATCAATTCTGTTATTTGACAAAGATTCAGCCTTCTAAACGAGGTTGGTCATATCAAAGATGTCTACCATGTGTTATATAGGTAATAGGGGGATATCGTTTTTTTTGTTTTTTTTATGTAATATCTGCGGCTCCAGTGCCAGTGGTCAACTTCTACACACATGTCATTAATGCGTTGCATATACGAATGTATAGCCGCGTTAAGTCAACAACATATTGTCCCTTTACATATTGTATTTACACATATATACATAAAATATCAATATAGTGACACAACTGTTGCTATAGTTTCTATTACATATTTTCCTTAATGTTAAATGCGATTTGTTAATCCAGTATAATAATAATAATAAAGACTGTATTTAACGAGAGAACCCATTTGAAAGTAGTATCAAGTTTACATTGTCTCTGCTTCACCATCTATAATTTTATTTCTTTAATTTCCTAAGGAAATACGAGGGTGCTTCAAAAATTCATGTCACTAGGCATATATCCTTTGAACTGGATAATTCACTGAGATAAAATAGTGTATTTATAGTACTACGTGGTTCGTTCTCTTAAATTCCACAACAAAAATGAAAAAAATCCGGTTATTTATACCCCTGAATTACCTCCCCCTACCACACCTTTTGGATACTGGCATCTCTGAAAATGTCCTTGTTACAAAACGTTGTAAAAAATATTTGAATAATTCTATGCTTTTAAATTTTCTTGTACGCCATCTGTTGTAATTCGCCCATAATCCATGAAAATGATTGTCGAGAATTCGGAAAGGTCTTGCTGCAAACAAGATATGAGTGAATGCATATCCCTTAATTTCAGCAGGAATAACACTGATTTTTTTCATTTTGTTTACGGAAATGTTATAATATATTTTAAATGTCGTAATTATTCTCATAGTATTAATATGTTTTCATATTTTTTTACAAATCCTAGTCCTTCAGTGTTTAAATTTCATATTCAACACATTATTGTAGAATTTTGCACAATGTTTAGTGAAAATAGTGATCATCCAAAAACGCTATTTCAGAAGACTGCCCTTCCATTTAATGTCCATTTATCATTAAATTAATTTTTCTCGTTAGCTTAAAATGTTAATTTCTAAGACAATGCCTTTTCATCTACCATGCTTAAATTCCGAATCATGTAATGCACAGATATAACTGGTAATGTATGAGAAATTTTAAAGGTCTTCGACAAGTAACTTAAAGAGAAACAGGCATTTAGAAAAGTAACAATTAACATACCTGAAGAAACTCAGGACGAAAATGCCTCAGTATGTATAAGTGATGTGTATTAAATGTTCCATAACTTTAGTCACACTAAAGATACAGCATTCATTTTACCATCAATGGAATGGTATTGAAACTTTCTTTCATTTGGTAACAAACATCAACACTCACAATGAGCATATAATTGTTTAAACGCGTTAGTGACATAACTTATTGAATGACCCTCGTATTAACTGAAGCCAATGTGACACTGAATAATTATAATAATTTTACCAATTGGTTCGTATCTATTACATATTTTCCTTAATGGATATGCTAAACAAAACTATTTTGCTATAGTATTAATATTCACTGACAGAAAGGGACGGTGGATATGTGACATGCACTTTTTCTTAACAATCACGTATTTGCCTACTATAACAGAAATACACAAACACTACCCAGTGAGAGACTTGCAAGATTCTGGTTTCTATTGTTTTACAATGCTATAAAACTTCATATATGGTTTACGTCTTTTATAAAATAATTTTAACAAAAGAAAAAATAAACACGAAAACGAATACTCTGTTTTTTGCTCGTATGGTCACCAATATTTATCTACCAGAGCTCACGTTGAATAACTGATCAGGTTGTTCAGTATAATTCCAGATACATCCTGAGGTGTTTCTAATTATGTTTTTACAATAACTCTAATTTCTCTGGATGTGGACGTTATTGTTAGAGATTTCCTTTTGTTGTGATGTATTATCAGTAGTCATTATTTACGTTGTCTTGTCTTGTCAATTTGAGCGCTGGAGATAGGATAATAGTGAAGTTATGTACACTTAAAGACAGATAAAAATATCGGACAGGGAAAGCAGAATTCAAGGACGACAGTCAGCCACAAAACACAAAAATAAACATGCAAACAGACAAACGAGAAAGCAAAAGTAATAATAAAATGCAAGCGACATCACAAACACAACAGGGTTGACAATAGGGCTACCGCCTTGGAACGGTCAGTGGCAACAAAGGCCACTGGGGGTTTAAACCGGTTAAAATCGAGTGTAAGCCTATTGACTTCATTCAGTTCGATAACCCTGTCTTCAACACTCTTTGGCATTTTCATTGCATAGTCAATTTGCTTTTAGTTTGCGGTATAGTGCGAATCTGCGGTGACAATACGTTTAAGCGCTTTCTTATTGTGTGCATGTATATCACTGTAGAATTTTTTTTCAACTTGGTTTCAACTTATACACTTTAAAACAATTAGATAATAAACATTCGTAACTAATATCTATGAAAATCCTTATGCGTATACTCATCAGTTTGTATAATATTTTAATTAATAATTTTTCCCTTTGTTATCTAATTGTTCCCAATGTGCTAATTGACCTGGTTCTTAATTATCTTAGTTTTCAGATTGTGTCTCTTTTGCCAGACACATTACCCGCACTCCCTTGTGAATGCAAATAAAGTTAATCGGCTTAAATTTACAAACTATCAAACTCAAAAGTTCACATGATGCCTTCACCTTTTACCGGTATAATTAACCAGTCCATGACTTCTTATCTTCGTTCATCAAAACAAACCTTTCACCTCGAATTATTAGAAGTATGATCTATGATCTAAAAACCGCAGTCTGTTTATTATAAACCTTAATAGAAATGATACAGCATTTCTGTCAACTATTAGTGTATAAGATTTCCGTCCAATTTGCATATGTAATTCATTATTATATACATATACGTATCGGTGTTGTTTTCGCAAAGTATAAAATGATACTGCTTTTATTTTACATGGACAAACACTTTGTCATTATTTATGTCATATTTTATGTTTAGAAAACGGGACAGGACAGGAAGAAGAGAGAAGCGGCGTACAACGAGTTCAATCCAGATATACCAGAACATCCAAATAATCCAGTCCGCGAGTTCAGTCCAAATATAGCGGAGCATCCAATTAATCCAGTCCGCGAGTTCAGTCCAGATATGGGGGAGCATCCAAATAATCCAGTCCACGAGGTCAGTCCAAATATACCAGAAGATCTAATTACTCCAGTCCATCCGATGAATTCGTTTTATCCCATTCATTCCAATCACCCAATCCATTTCTCTACCCAATCCCCATTCCCGTCGACAAGAGAACTAGAGACACTGACATCATCAACAGTGTATGACGGAGAGGGAACAATTCGCCAACCATTAAGCGTAGCTTCCATATCGGCATCAGTCATAGAAGAATCGGAAGACGTATTAGACAGCCTAAATGATCGCAGTGAAAATATATCTCCAACGGCAACAGTTAAGGAAGCGGAAGTCGCCAAACGTTTAACTGCAGAAGACAAATTTAACAACTGGATCCATCGTCGGAAAAATGAAAATCATCATGCGATAGTAAGACAGAAGAGAGAAGCCGGCAGTATATCTCTTTCAGACAGTTTATCCGTGGAATCCTCAGGTTTATATTCATCCGATATTTCATCACTAGAGTCAGACTCCTATGCCAGTTCAGACGATTATTATGACTACTGGGGCTGGGGCTCGGGAGACGACTCTTCCAATGACTCTTATAATGCCGGAGGGAATGGTTCCAGCTCTTATTATGACCCGTATTATAATGCATCAGATGGTTACTATGAAAACGATTATTATAACCAGAACGCTTACGTTTGGGACCAGCTGCATGCTACACGAGATCATTGGGATGAAAGAGCTGACAAGTTCACGACAAACATCAAGAAGGAAAATATGTAAGTGTCTAGCCAGATATTTTTCACTTGAAAAATATAATTATTTGATAGTAATTTATTTGATTTAAACCCTGAAATTAATGACACATATTGACATACATAAAAGTTCCGTGGTATTTGTATCCATTTTGACTCTAGAATGTTATATCCTGAGAATAACTTCTTCCATGATGTCGGCTAAATCACAGTCAGATAATAGACAATTTAACGGCACTCTGTCCAGAATAATAAAAGTACACACAATCTAATTTAATATACATAACATGTACATGAATTTATTTTTAAACTGATACTTAATTAGAAGATAACATCATCTGTTTTTTCCTTCTCTTTTTGTAAAAACTAGCGAGATGGCGCAATTCTTTTATTTATTTTTAAAAATGCAACTATTTCAAAGACATTTTCAGCTGTTTGAATTAGGGATATAAGAAAACAAGACAGTTTTGAAGACGTTAGACATGTTTTAATAGGTGAACATGTGTAAAACGGACCACAATATAATTACATTTTGTTTGTACTTTCTTTAAGTTCGTCCAGAATGGAAATGGGACATCGAGTGGAGGATATGATTCAATCGGCAACTTACGTAGGAATAGTACAAAATGTATCGTAAGTAGTCCAGCTGTTACTATCGTAAATAATCATTGTTTTATAGAAAAGACGATACTGTCTTTTACACGAGATCATTCTCACTGCTAACCACCACCCCCCCCCACCACCCACGCCCATTCCCTCACCCCCACCCAATTACACCATACATTTCTGTATTCTAATTATACGTTAGACTATACGAGAAAGGATAAAAAAGTAACCGGAAAAATCTTTTAAAATGTGTAATATTTGCAGTCAGATATAGATTCTTTAGTATTATACATTCATACATATCCTACAATGGATGGTCCAGTCTAAACGTTCTACAATGAATATACGTATATCTATTGTTACATATGCATCGCCGGTCAGGTGCTCGTGGCGCACTTAAAATAGCAGTGTAAAATATAAAAAACTGCATTTTTCCCTATTTTGTCAAGTATTCTCATTTCGAAACTATTCTTTCAACTATCAACATTAACTAGCACGTGTTCACTAATGGCACATGCAATGCAAGTTTGATGTCATTCTGAATATTTGACGTCACTTAAGGAACGTTCAGTATTATCTGCCCTTGTCTCCATTTTCAAAGGAAAAAAGAAAAGAAAGATTTACAGAAAAATGACCATCGAGCAGCGTTGTACAATTTAATTTTGTGTACGGTTAGGAAAAACGAGAAGACAAATGCTGACAGTTAATAATAAAGCCTATGGCGAAAAATCGTTGAAGAATTCACACATCTATGTATAGACACTTTTCTGGTGGGAGGAATCTTTTGTAGAATTTTAACAAAATCGAAACGTCGAAAAACGACTCTTAAAGGAGACAACTTAAAGGTGTCCAATCTCTATTTGAGGACGACAGACGACTACGAATTCAAGACTTTGTAAACGGGTTAAAATCGTCATAATTATGGTAGAGAACAAGATATCAGAAAAAAATTATTTATACGAGAAAGGTTCCTGCCCGTTGGGTTCCAAAACTTTTAAATCAGGAACAGAAAAAAACAAAATAATTCATGCTGCAAACGAGTTTCTGAAAGCGACCAACCTAAATAAACTATTTCATTCTGCATCATCATAACACTCCTTGCCCATATGGCTAGTGAAACAACACAATTGAATTCCTGAATATTAAAACACTTGAGCATCCACCCTACACGTCAGATTTGGATCCGAATGACTTCTTCCTTTTTCCACCGTTGAATGAAAAACTAAATGGTACGACTCAACTGACATTTTGCCGCTAAAAGTTCAGAACATTCTTAAGAACATTCCAGCGGAAGATTATGCTCTTTTTTTTATTCCTTTGGTCTGCAGATGGGAGAAATGTAAATATAACACAAGAAACTATTTTGAAAATGTTTTAAGCCATTATGCGTATATTAATTTCTGGTGAAAACACTTAAAGCTTAATTAAAATTGACGACGTCAACATGATGCTATATAAAGGTGATCCGCGAAGCCATACCACGTTGTCGCTAAACAGTCATAGACGTTTTATTTTTCAATATTTTAAATATTTATTTTTAAATCTATGTAATATGTATGTCGAATCTGCAAAAAGAATTTTCACTTTGATCAAGCAATGCTTTTTATTTTTCAGAAAATATTCCGGTTATTTTTCGATCCTCCCTCGTATGTCTTGGTTAACGTTCAAAAATCAAGTCTTGCATGTATGTAGGTCGATGTTACATGACGACAAAATAAAGTAAAACATTTACAATGCACAGTCGGTTACTCGAAGTTCAAGGGACGGGAAGAGAAGTTTGACATATCCGAAGTTCGAATTAAAAGATATCGGATTTCTGCAGACTTGTTTTTTTTCTTATTCGTTACCCCACCCACCAGGGTTACACTATGTTTTATATTTGCCGATATTAACCGATTTTTAATAAAATACAATCTACATACATTTGTTACAATTTCTTTTTCATTTTGTAGTTAATAACTTCATGATCAGTTTGCAGTATGCTTGTATTTGTACTTTTGTTTTGTAGTGTACATTCGGTTTGCAAAATGTATATTGTTTACATAATAAAACAATGACGAGGATACCGTACACGATAATATATACCAGCTATTGATAGCTGCGCTTTACACACGTGCTTGATAATTGTCTTACACATGGGGCAGATAAAAGTCATTTGCATCAACAATGACGTCGATTACATCAAAGCACGTTATTACTGATACTGTAGCGTCGAGAATTTTGTTGGTGTTTATGCGGGTTTAAGCGCCAATAGTACATGACAGATATACGATCAGGGGCGTACCGCAGCTCAAAACGTAGATACTCACAGGGTTAGGCTGGTGTGGGAGGGGGCCCTCTGGTGGGGCCCTCCCCGGGAAAATTTTGAATAAAGGACAGCGTTTTGGCACAATCTGATATACATTAAGACTGGAAGAACGCATATAAATTTTGAATAAAGGACAGCGTTTTGACACAATCTGATATACATTAAGACTGGAAGAACGCATATAAATGTGAAAACAGAGTGAGATAAACAATAAATCTAGTATCAAAACAATCGTATTTAATGCCTAAATTTAGAATACAGTTCGTCACCCCTAACCCACTTACTATTAATTTTTAATGCTTATTTCAGCTTTTAAGATTTTTTATTTTTTTCCATTGTCAAATTCGATGTTTCTCACGTGAGTATTGGAATATGTACGCCGCTCACCATAAAACACGTTATATTGCCATTTACTACCGCCGTTTAAAACCACATAAACGCATAAAAAGTGTGAATCAATTCGTAAGTAAAAGCTATTGTAATGTTAGCAAAATAAATTTATTTCAGGAAATTCTTTGCTTCCATTACGCCGCAGTATGGAACTTGTTATACAATGCATTCACCAAAGTACATTGCCTGGAGAAGTGGACCATCGCATGGTAAATACATACCTTTGATACTCTACCTTAAAAGCACTGCTAACCAATAAATTAAAATTAATTCTTAAGACATGTACTCCGGATGTTTTATACGTGATACGTTAAAGGAACTTGAGTTGATCTTGAATAATCAAAAGATCAGCACTTCATTATTTCTTTCAGTTGCATATTCCTTGAGCTTATCATGCTTATGCACGTAACAAGGTACATGTTCCACATTTTTAAATTATTGTTAATCAAATAGTTTCCTTCTCCATGGCCATGCATGAAATGTCGACAGTTTATACCGTTTCAAGCCATTGCCAACCACTGCTGCTACACAATTACATATTTCTAAACAATACGTATTGTAATAACAATAAACATGCACCACTAAAGATAGTTAAGTTACACAATTATAAAGCATTAGTAGTACCTTCAAATGAGCGTGACTGCTGAGAAAAACCATGCATATTGTAAATACGCGTCCCCCTCGGATAGAAATCTTCAACCCAAAATGGTTTGTATTCCTCGCTTAATTAAGTGTTTGAAAGCTATCGCTACCTGATACATCTTAAACATAGAAATGGAAAATACAATCGTTATTAAAACATGCATTAAGAGATTTTAATAGTCAAGAGCTGTCGTGAGTATTCTGGACAGAAGATTTTTTTGCGAAATACATGATCAAATATATCGACAAATGTGAATTTATAAGTTAATGATTGCATTGGCACTCCAAAGATGACGTGGTCATATCTTTTGCAATATTAAAAGTATACATTCAAGAAACCGACACAAATAAAATACAGATATGCCGAAACAAAAACACAAAGCGAAGACCAACGATGAATTTGAGATCTCCTAAACTGACAAACAGTTGTGTAATCTACATCAAACGATGTGTTTGATGAGATATACTTTTATTTATAATGTCTTGTCACATTGGGCGCTGAAGACAGGACAATAGCAAGATTGTGTACACATACAATCGATTAAAGCTAGCACGTAGGCTGTATTGCCTAGTTTCCTTTCAAAGTTTGTAACCCTGTCCTCACCACTCTGTCTGTTGTGTATTGTTCTGTTTATCAACCCTGTCCTCAACACACTATTTCTGCTGTGTATTGTTCTGTTCATTAACCCTCTCCTTACCACCCTGTCTGTTGTGCATTGTTCTGTTCATTAACCCTGTCCTCACCACTCTGTCTGTTGGGTATTGTTCTGTTCAGTAACCCTCTCCTTACCACCCTGTCTGTTGTTCATTGTTCTGTTCATTAACCCTGTCCTCACCACTTTGTCTGTTGTGTATTGTTCTGTTCATTAACCCTCTCCTTACCAACCTGTCTGTTGTGCATTGTTCTGTTCATTAACCCTGTCCTCACCACACTCTATGTTGTGTATTGTTCTGTTCATTAACCCTGCCCTCATCACTTTGTCTGTTGTGTATTGTTCTGTTCATTAACCTTGCCCTCACCACTCTGTCTGTTGTGTATTGTTCTGTTCATTAACCCTGTCCTCACCACTCTGTCTGTTGTGTATTGTTCTGTTCGTTAACCCTGCCCTCTCACCACTCTGTCTGTTGTGTATTGTTCGGTTCATTAACCCTGTTCTCACCACTCTGTCTGTTGTTAGTTTGCTCCCTGGATTTGGTGTATGATACATTGTGTGATACATTGTGTGATAGTGTGTGATACATTGTGTAATACATTGCGGACCTACGTTGCCGTTGCGTTTGATTGCTTTGGTTTCTATAGGACCATTGTCTCATTCAAATAACAATGAAGTAATGGATTATATGATGGGAATATACAAATAACATTTTCTTTGGATTTCAAATGATGAGCACAGCAGGATGCCAACTAGGGTACATTGGACTTTTCTTGGTGATTCAGAGATCCGACTTAATATTGCTAATAATAACTATTATCATACTCTTTTCTATTATTAATAAATACTGATAAAGGTGATCCTTTGAGAGCAACAAGCACAATTCAGAGAATAAAGCAGCAGACTCGGTTTTATTGAGTCTGTTCATGAGAAGTAATGAAAGAAGCCACACTTCTCACGCCCCCTAGCACCGGCTTAAGCGGTATTCTACTTTAAAGCCACCTATATTGGGCTCGTTCGTCCCAAAGGACCAGTAAAAAATAACACTACTGATTCGTAAATAACCCTTATTTACACGGAAATTCATTTTGCACGGTAATCTGTGCAATCGTAAGTTACGCATCTCATCGTCCGATATCATGTCTTTATCTGGACGGTGCTAATACCATATTGTGATTGAAAAAACATTTGTATCATGAAATCGAATATGTTTTAAAACAATTACAGAAAAAGTGTATAATAGTTAATCTTCAGCATTGTTTCTCTCAGGTCAAACAGCTGATCTTAATATAAATTTTAAACAGATCGGGTTGTATAGTATACCTTCAATGACTACATCAGTAAGTCCATTCTTGAGCATGTATACTATTTACTCGGCATGTATATATCACACAAAGAGCAGCTTGTGAATAACATGCATCAATTAGTTTCCCATTTTTAATATATTACATTGTTTATATGATATACCTTCAGGACTTCAGATCTCGAAACCATTTTAAATCCTGTGTGCTCAAAACAAATGAGTTTAAAAGGTCAATGATCTCCTGTTTTGACATAACATGAACATGCACATTCCATAGTTGAAACTTATGTCGTGTTTATAAATGTAAATAAGATTTTAAATATAAACAAGAGGGCCTTAAATGCCCTAAATCGATCACCTGAGGATCTTCGCAATGATGAAATGATGAAAACAAGGTCCCCTTGCAAATACTGATTGAAGATGTTTTAAATATTTCCTTATGTAAGTCCATCTACCAACATACAAAATCTCGATCTACAAACCTTGACAGGAAGCAATAATAAAAATGAAGAATAAAAAAAGAAGTTTACCTCCAATGGTACTTGAACAAACGGCATTAGGTTCCAGGAGCACAAGAGGTAATTTAAAGAGTTTTCTAATGTGGCTATCTTGGATGTCGCATTGATCTAATTTTAACAATTTGTAAACCATTTACCTAAGGATTATCTATGTGAAGAAATATAAAAGGATCGAACGGAGTTCGGTCAAAAGTGACGAAGCGGTTTCTGAGAAGAAGATCGTTTTTACAGATGTTCCATATATGTCTATGTAAAATATGTGACCCCTTGGGCGGGGCCAAATGTGACCACAGGATCATTATTTTAACAACCTTATTAAACATGCAAAATCTCTATATACAAGCTTGGACCCCAGGGGCACAGCCATTTTTGACTCCGGGGAGCTCATTTGAACAAATTTGATAGCCGAGGCATTAGCGATCATGTTTAAAAAAAACTTCGAAATAATTATGTCGAGCAGTTCTTAAGAAGAAGATTTCTTATGGTTTTGATCATATATGGTTATGGCGGTCTTGGATGTGGTACTGACCTAATTTAAACAACTTTGAAAGGCACTGCCCTCAAAATCCTTCATGTGAAAATTGGTCAAAATTGAAGTTAACGACGGACGACGGACGACGAAGAGTAATCCCAATATATCACATTGAGCCTTCGGCGGGAAAACCACTTCTTTTTACATTTAGCTGTACATATAATTATAGGTGACGTAAATGCCTATGTAATTCAGGTATCAAGCTGACCCTCAACTTAGAAATAGATGAATACATTAACAACTTTGCATCTGGATACGGAATAAGGGTAGTGTTCCATGAGCATGGAACATTTCCGTTGCCTGCAGATGAAGGTTTTACACTCAGTCCTGGCGCGGAGACAAACATTGGACTTAAGATGGTAAGTGCAGCTAAAACTAAACTAAGGATTGTGAATGCAGTAAACAAGATGTTGACACGTTTTGAAACACTGGAATTAAAATGGTAAGTGTAGCTAAAACGAAATTAATGATAGTGAATGCAGTAGAAACACAATGTTGACACCGTTTTGAATGTGTTTGTTGCTTCACACAGGTGTTAAGACTCGTGAAGACTGCGAGGTTACTTCATTTGCCCCTTTTTCAGTATTTATTGAAAGGTTAGAATAAAGGCGGTAGGTGTAGCAAAAACGAAACTATGATATCGAAACAGTTTTGAATGTCTGTTGTTGCTTTACACATGTTTTAAGTCTCGAGAACAATTATGTATAACGACAGCGAGGATATTTTATTGTGATAGTATCGCATGATTATGGTAAATTCGTATGATTGTGGCGTTTACCACTTAAGGTGTTCTGTTACAAATTGACAATTTGCATAATTTAAATTACTGCAGGTGTTCTGTAATATTCCATTTTGAACACTAATAAGTGAGTATGTAAAGGTACGACTGTTCTTATGAGAATATAGGTTATGTGTTTTAATGCAAAGCAATGCATGCAAACGAAATGGAATGTAATATATACATGAAAAGCTCCAATGATCGAAACACGTTATGCAGAATTCAATTCTCAGTAATGTAAGGAGCTTATCAGTCATGGGCTTCAACGTAGTATTTACATTTTATTTTTTTTAAAGATATTCATTTGCAATTTTTTTAAAATATGTTCTTGGGTCCAGTAATCAATCTGATGATTCTTCAAGGACAGCGTGTTATCACTGTTGTTAACAACCGTTATTTACGGTTACCTACATGTGTACGCTGGCTATATATCCCATTGCTCTACGTCTTTAGCAGCACGGTGTTATCGTTTGTTTGGACAAAGTTAATGTTCATCATACATTGTACTAGTATGCCATATTTAAGGATTATTAATCACCATAATAAGAGAGTCATAACACAGAGTGACTATTGAAATGGCACCAATAGAATCTATAGATAAAACGATATATAAATGAAAGGAAATTCATAATTGCATAATGCGCAGGTATTATTTCCTTTTTGACGAAAAATGTGCAACGAAATCAACACTTCTATTAAAATTAACAGAAATAGAACTGAATTTTTATTTATATGGCAATACTTTATATTATTTTGTGTTTACTGCGTAGGATTGTTGTTGTTGTTGTTGTTGCTGCTGCTGTTTTCAGGTGCGTGTGTCCCGACTGGACGAACCGCATGGCAAATGTAGCAATGGTGAATTCTTCCAAAAGAAGTACAAGATTAAATACAGTGCTGCAGTTAGTAAATATGTCTGTACAAATTATACAAGACCGCGACCACTACATTGTTTTCTATAGGTTGGGAGCTTGATAAACCACTTAAGTTAATATATACTATAATCAGCAACCTGTAATCGACCCCGCAATTCGTCAGAATCACTTAAATAGATTACAATAACTTTTGATGTATGTTTTTAAGCATACTTCGTATTGCATATATCGTGTTTTATTATAATTTAATATTTGTAACATTTAAAGTTAACAAGTAAGAAACGCACTTGTGACAAGTATGTTGTGACTCATCTACATTTACCTTCCAATCCTTTGACTGTCTTCAGTGATAATATAGTTTATCTCAGTGAATCAGATGCGCGCAATGCTTACTGGAAAGGTTTATCAATGAATACTGAAATTGTTATAAGTAGAAAAAGTTAGATTGTGGAATTAAGCGACGTATCTGTACATTGTTTAGATGTTTGAGCTACACAGTTTTTTGTTATGACGTATAGTATATATAGAGGATATTTGTTGTATTGGAGTGCATAACATATTTTATTTCATCGAGAAATGAGAAAACTGTCACTTCGAGATGAAATAAAATATGTTATTCACGACAAAATAACGAAGTTTCTTTTTATTTTATGATTTTACGAACAACTTTTTAGGGAAACTACGGTAGAACAACTAGGGATGCAATTTCAATAGCAACGCCGCTTTACACATTGTTTGTCCGACTACAAAATAGTCCAAAGATATTTCATTTATACCAAAACAGAACATTTTTATTTTAATATAGTATATTCATATTGACAGTCATTTTCTTTTATCTTTTAAAATACGTTTCAAATCATTGTTAGAATAGAACGTACAAAGAATTCGCAGTGTTTTATAAACAAAGTAGTCCCGGCAGCTACTGTGAAAATAAAACTTTAAATTTCACAATGTAAAATAACACTTATTTCATTGATAAAATGCAGTATTTCATCGCTTATCATAAAGTAAAATTATATACATAATGGATGACTAAAATGAGAAAAGTAAATAACAAAATAATGGAATGTCCCGATTATAACCAACGCTACGCTTTGTATTCGTAGATTTGTAATTATTATATTTATAATACGAACCGCAATTAACTTCCATTTAATGTAATCGTCGAAGTTCGTAACGATATGTTTTCAGTGATACGTGCAATATATGTTTTGGTTAAGATGTTTGTTTTTAGAGAAATTAGATTGCAAGCCGAAAACCATTCAATACAGACCATCTCACTACGATTCAGTATGCCACATAATAAGTATTTCAGTAGTTCAGAGTTTACATTATGTATACATCTTTATTTATTAAAATTGTATCTTGATTTATTTGGTTTGACTATATTGTTGTCATTGTCTGTGATCCATATTTACTCCGTTACCATTAAAAGCGTTTGTGTCAGCATTGTTCATTTTTCAAACAGTCATGACTATTTATCCTGTAGTTCATATTTTTATATAAAAACATGTGTACTAATATATACCTTCATCTTCAGGCATGCTTGCAGTTTTGTAGAGTACTAAAGATCATTGCAAATTGTGGATGTCTACCTGTTGATGCCCCAGATAACTCGATGCTTAACGAAAACGCGGCTGCGGCACCAATATGTGACTCTTCGAACGCAACAGGTACCCGCGTTTATGTTAGCTTGCGTTTGTGTTTTCAATGAATGGAACACACCAATGTTCACCGAAGTGTATACATTGGAAACGGAGATATTATTAGCAAGATTGTTTACAAGAGAGATGATTTCAATGATCTCTTCTTGCAGGTGGATGTTACCTAAGCAATACTATTTACATGTTATGTGTTTCAACTTATTCGGTTTTGTAGTCACTTTGGGAACTTAATCATTTATGACCTTTGTATAACTATAAAGCTCCTTATTTAAGGCTGATACCGTTGCCGTACACCAAATGTTAAAATGTTAACTCTTTTTTACTTTTAAAATTTTGCTACAAAGATTACCAAAGCTGACTGTGCATTTACAAAGTACATAAGATTGTCCATCATGGTCATTTAATTTAATAATGTAACAATATTAATAAATTTTGAAAAGCAGATTCCTTGGAAGCAACAGACACAAGCAAGAGGCAACATTAGCAGACTGTTTAATCTGATAAAAGAGGTTATGAACGATATATTTGCACCGCACAGCTTGTTTAGTGGTTGTCTTCTGGAGATATAGGCCCAAATTCGTTAAGGTTCTCAACACTTCATACCGTTTGCATTCCGTTTGAGTTCAAATTAAATCAAAAATGCATTCCATCTGCGTTCATAGAATGCATTTACCGGTCTAATAGTATCAGCAATTTCGGCATGCAATTGAAATTATTCTTGAATATATTCAGATATGAAAGAAAAATATCTAGGTTGATTTACATTTTAATCCATAATAATTTGTTCAGCGTAAAATTTATCTTTTCACTCAGAAAATGTAAACAAAATGGTAAAAAATCGATCCGAGAGTAAATATTGAACAATCAATTACTGCAAAAAATAGGTTGCCATAATAAAAAAAAATGTTTGTTACGTTAAGTGTTTCTTATTACGTTTTTCAATTATGTGTGCCAGATTGTATGCCATTCGCGTAGACTGGTGTTTATAAATGCTTCTTCGGTTACCTTCCCTAACAAAGGCTTTGTATATTTACTATCGTGTTTCTTTTTCCAGAGAAGACGTGTGTTGTTAAGGAGGATGTAGCCTTTAACACCGGTGGTAATGCAGATTGTGGTTGCGAAAGCCCTTGTAGGTAAGGACATAACTTAACAAAATTCAAATTACAGGTAAAATTTACTTGATATTAAAACTTGCATGGATCTGTTTTTCTATTATATGTTAAGGACAGTTCCTACTGTTGTTTATTCGCATTTTTAAGAGCCTAAGAGCGATAATGTACACAAACAATATTTTTCAACATTTTATATTTTTGTTATTATTTATTTCCTAATTAAGAACACAATTAACTGTTTCGACAGAGAATACTGAAATCAGGTATATTTCAATACACAAAGTATACACATGATTTTTTTATATGCAAGGATTATGGACTCCATGGAGGCTACTTTAAGGCGTTTTCGCTTTTTTGGATGTTATTTAATTGCATGATGCTCAAAGATAGATATAAAAATATATTTTATTTCTCTATCTGAACCGGATACACATATTTTTATTTGTTCTTTACTAATTGTTTTAGATAGTTTTCTTCTTAAAATTCCACTTCAAATGAAATAGCGTTTCTGAGCTGCAGCAACTTTCGGTTTATATTTGAAAATAAAAGTAGGCATACAAATTAAACAGAAAAAAAGCAATCACAGAACACAGTGAATAAAAACGCATGTAAATTAGATGGCGGCTACAACAGGCAGTGTAACATGCAGATAATCATGTAGATGCATATAAAAAAAACACTCTAGAAAGCACAAAAGCAAGTACTCAATGCATGACTTGACAGAAGCCAAAGCAACACGAGAATTAATCATTAAGGGCCGGACAAGAAAAGGTGGGAACCAAACATCAAACGTTACCAACCCTTTCAGAGTGTGCTAACAATTAATACAGAAAATATGTTTAGGGATATTAGTAACAACTGTAGTACAGTTTAGTTTTACTATATGTAAATCCCCAACTTCACAAAGTGAAGTGGGGCTATATAGGAGACGTTGTCCGTTACACATTTACGTCCCGTCTCGTCGCGTACCACATTTGTATTACTTGCATTTCTCAAACAATTTTGAATGGGTTGTTCCCAAACTTCATATGCTCATAACAACTGATGACCTTATGTCCTTCTACATCAGCCATTGTTCACTTCCTAATTTATTACAGAATAATGACCCTTTGTTTGATTTAGAAATGTCCATTTTTTATTGTATACCTAGCTAATAAAGCAGCTAATAATGTAATCATTGATTGACGCCTACATTACGTCAGTGTTTTATCTCTGGAACTCAGTAGCACTAATTCGTATACTACAGTTCAATCTACTGAGGATAATGTTGTTTCCACACATATCACTCGGTGCACTACTTGAAGGCTGGGGTAAACGAAAAGCAAAACAAACTGCCAACTATGTACTGGATTCCTAAATTACATAAAATTCCCTATAAGAACCGCTTTATTTTAAATTCTAGTGCCTGCACCACCACAGACATCTCCAAACCCTTAACTCTTTGTCTTACTGTAGTTAAAGATCAGTTAAACAATATTGTGCTTAAACTTATGAAAACTCTGGGATTAATTTATTTTGGTTAAACAATTCAGGAGACGTTCTTGATAAAATGTCCAATAAGCTTCAAGTTTCATCTATAAGCACTTATGTCTTCTCTACATTATATACAACCTTACCACATCACCCTATCAAAGTCAAGCATATTTTTCTTATTAAAAACCTTTTTCTAGAGAAAAAACTACATTTTTGGCCTGTAATAATATCAAAGCGTTTTTTACTAATAGTGTGGCATAGTGTTACATATTTTGGTGCATTTTGTGACAAAGGCACCGAACTTGACACATAGCTAGACAATACTCTACTAAACAATTTTGGCTATGAACCCACGTCAGATTTTCAGAAATGGCGGCCATTTTCCAAATGGCGGCCATTTTCAAAATGGCCGCCACATATTCCATAAAGAATTAATGAAGCCCATAAGTAATTGGTTTCAACAAAAATTGTCATTGTGAATACACTAAATTCAGGACACTGATAGACAATAAAATATGCAATATAATTTGGGTCGTTTTTTTTCTTCAAAATGGTCGCCATTTTCAAACTGGCCTCCAAAACTGCTTTTTTGTTCTTTTTCCTTTTTAGAAATGTTTCTGTGTTTTACAAAGGTGTTGTCGTGATATAATTATGTGTATGTCAATATACTTCAATAAATAGTTGTTAGATACACCCCTATACTTCAGGGGTTATGATTTTCACACATGTATGCATACTCTGCCAACTCTGAGGCTTGTTTGTCTTAGTTGACTTTAGGCTTAAGCATTTCTGAAGTGTGTTTAAGTGTTATTCTCATCTTTATTAGTGGCTTTTAGTTTATGATATCTTAAGAATACATCCAGTAACTTGGTAAAACACACAACAATCTTGAATTATTTATCAATCATCCAAATTATCACCTAGATTTATTAATCCAATATCATTTTGACTTTAAAACTGCTTGCATATACCTAAAAATATTACATTATTAAAACTGATTTTAAAACATGCATATGAAGTAGCAAAACTAACGGGACGCCGCAGTTTATAAACAAAATCAAGCTCGCCGAGTCTTCTAAGTGCTTAGAGAAAAATATCTCAAAGGATACTGAAACAATATTTCTCATCTACGATTTATCGGAATTAAATTTAATTAAGACGTTAAAATACATTTGTTGATTAAATAAAGTATGAAAGGAGACATTTATAAATCGTCGAACACGTTAAATAGAAAACATATTGCAGTCCCGGTTTGAGAATGTCCATCAACGGTAGTGAAACGTGCTTGCTACCGTTCACGGCTTCTAGCCCCGGGTTAAGGAGAACTGAGTATTAATGATATCAATTGTACAGAAATTTAAGCCGAACAGGACAATATCAGAAAACAAAATTAAAAAATAGTTTGTTATATACACAAACACAAATGTAATAACTGGTCTACCGCTCATGAACAGTCTCAATCAAACCGAGACTGCAATATTTCGTATGTGTCGTGCTCGGCCGTCTCCAAAGGTTCATTATATTCTCTTTTTTTTTATCAGTTGAACGTTTTCAATATGAGTGTTAACATTAAATTTAATCCACTTTTTTACTGATCTATGATCTGAATGGTAGCATTTGTTTTAATCACAGTCACAGTACCCAGCGTCCTTTTTCAAAAGACTGTATACACCATTCCTTCTTTGACACAGCGTTTGCAACACACAGATGTAGGCATTTCAGAGGTGGACCTAAAGGCTATGTCTCCAACAATGTCCAATACAACCTGTGTGCTTGATAAGAGCTACTGCAATTGGTGACTTGGCCATTTTGTTTCTTGAAGCCATTGATTGTCAACAATTATTTGAGAAATGAACATGCACTTCCTCTTGTCATACATTTTCCAACAAGCGCAACTATTGGAATTGGACAGCTTATGCAACCTCAGCATAGTATTTTCAGATTTTCCAAGCACAGGTTTTAACTTTTTCAGCAAATGAAGATATGTCATTACATCTAGTAAGTGTGAAAAGGAACTACTTGTATTCGTCTTGGTTTATATGAACTAATGAATAGGTAATACAACGTGCAACGAAGCACCTAAGGTGATTCCTAGCTCCTTAAACTAATCCACAGCTCATCCAACTGAATTTACTGTACCATTGCTATACCATTTACTACAACGTCTGTGTATACTGTATAACGCATAAGTTTAGTGAAGTCTTGTTTGACATATGCCACATGCAATGCACGCATTGTAAAAACATCTTAGTGAACTGATGGAGATCAGTCTGCATCCTACTCTCTTTGTTTGATACAAGGCACATCTTCATCTTTGTTTTATTGAACGTGTTTAGTTTCTCTTCTAGAGCTTTGCTTTTGTTTTGCATGATGACTGTCACCTACTAAACCTTCTTCAAGTGACATTTAACAATGGGTAAAATAACTTGCTAATCATACTTACTGTAGTAATGTTTTGCAAGCATTAAAAGGCATTTTAAGGCAGCTCGTTTAGCCTGATTAAAATCCAAATAAGTTTTCCAAAGTAAGAAAAGGCTGGTGAGATACCCTAATCCGCCGTTAATCCGAACCTAATATGATACATATATATGCGAGAAGAGAAAGCAAGTTATATAATCTTATAAGTTGGTGCTACGAATCAGTAGTGTTATTTTTACTGGTCCTTTGGGACCAGCGAGCCAATATAGGTGACTTTGAAGTAGAATATTGCTTAAGCCGGTGTTAGGGACATGCGACGTGTTGCTTCTTTCATTAATTCTCATGAACAGAATCAATAAACCCGAGTCTGCTGCTTTATTCTCTTAATTGTGTTTGTTACTCCCAAAGGATCACCTTTATCAGTATTTATTATGAACATTTTTAACTTGTTCATGATGGCAAAGATCAAAGTCTTTTCTTTGGCAATGCCTGATGAATTATCGCAATCACTGAAATTAACAGATCAGGATAACTCAGGCCATATCTGGTTCAGAGATGATTCAATGTTGAAGCTGCGATGTGTTTACTGCACCTAATGCACCTCCATTTTCTTTCACAATCTTATATTTCTGCTTGTGAGCTAGTTCATTTTGGAATGATGAGAAAACACTAATGAAGTTTATCTCACACACAGAGATGACTAATTTTAAGATTTAAAGTGTAAATGAACAGTACTGCAACTGCGAACTTTCGATTTCTGTTTATGATCATCATGTGCAATATTCAAAGGTAGGCATGCCTTGCTCACACTTCTATGAAATAACTGTAAAAAAAGAGTATGAGAATGGACCTTTGGAAACGGCCGAACACGACACATACGAAATATTGCAGTCTCGGTTAGATTGAGACTGTTCATGAACGGTTATGAATTATGCTAGCTACCGCTCACGACCTCTAGCCCCGGGTTGAGCAGAGCTCGTAAGCCCGGTTACCATAAGTATGGTTATCACTTGATATCTAGTTGATCACTTGATGAGCTTTCCCTGATACATGTGTTTATTTCAAAGATATGCAG
Source organism: Cyrtodaria siliqua (assembly GCA_037043455.1). Classification (NCBI taxonomy): domain Eukaryota; kingdom Metazoa; phylum Mollusca; class Bivalvia; order Adapedonta; family Hiatellidae; genus Cyrtodaria; species Cyrtodaria siliqua. The sequence continues at coordinate 86,116 of JAWPHD010004705.1, forward strand.
TGTCATTATACATTTATCACAAGGGCACTGGTCCAGCTATAGTATTCAAACAAGTCTCCTATTGTTTTAAGTGCCTCCATTTTAAATACGAAGGCTTCAACACATAATGCCATTATGATCTTCACACATGGTTTCAGGCAAATTTCATTGTTTTTGCTCGGCAACTATGCAGTTTAGACGCAATTAACCCACAAGCATAAAATGGCTTCACGTTTAGGTTTTGTACTTGTTTTGTCTTGTAAATAACGTTTACCATGTCAAATAATGTATTTAAGGGTTTTATAAATATATTTTATAATGAACATGATGAACCGACAGTTTCCGATAAAAAAAAAAGTTTAGTACCCTTCAGAAATTTCAAAGACTGGAGAAAACGTAGAGTTAATCCGTAGTGAAATTTGATTTAAACGTGTGAATCCCTTAACAACTTAACCATGTCTTTAAACATGTTTAATTACTCGTTATTGTATTATTTACATATACATACTATGACTAGAAAACTGAGCGAACACATTCAACATATTAATTACTTTCTTACAAACAACCATTAAACGAATTACACTTTTTACTATTTTCAGCATGTTTTGGTGGCCATTTTGAACATAAATATACCCAGATTGTATTTCATGACCCTTTGTCTATCATTTTGTGGAATTTGTTGTGATTGCCATAATACATTTTGTTAAAACCTGATACATATAGGCTCTTTGATTATTTATTACGTATTTGGCGGCCATTTTGAAAAATCTGAAGTGGGTCTATAGCCATTTTTTTCAGTATGGTATTGTCTAGCTATGTGCAAAGTTTGTCAAATAATGCACAATCTTTTCACCAATCTGCGCCACTATAACTGCAGTTTGGACAATTACAATATGTGGACTTGCCAAGAAGTTTGTGAAGCACTCATCTTGCTATTAAATAATATTTTCGTCAGGTTTGGAACTACCGTTTATAGACAAATTGTCGGTATCCCTATAGGTACGAACTGTGAAACCCTTTTCGCAGATTTGTTTTTGTATTGCTATGAAAGAGATTTCATGTTGAGTCTTTCACCAGATACCAAGACAGAGTTTATTGAAGCCTTTAACGACACCTCTCGGTATCTGGATGAACATTGACAACCTTTTCTTTTCTACTATGGTTAATAATATATACCCTAAAGAACGTCAACTTAACAAAGCTAATATTTCTGATACTAACTCTTCTTTTCTCGATTTACATCTCTCCATTGAAAATAGTGAAATAATTAGCAAAATATGTGGCAAGAGAGATATTTTAATTTTGATATTGTTAATTATCCCCATTTAGATGTGGATGTTCCCCGAGTTTCAACTGATTCATTTTTCTGGATCTTGTACTGGAGATGAGGACTTTAATATTCGTAATCTTTGTATCCCTAAAAAGCTACTCCATCAAGGTTACCGTTACCATAAACATCGTAAATCCTTTGAAAAGTTTTATTATCGTAACCCTGATCTTCTTTCCAATATAAAAGTAATATAAGAACCCTTCTGCGACAAGGACTATCACAACCTGACTTCTATGGTGACGTGGTTTACAAACTGCGTAAAGTCCTGGTCATTTTCACTTTCATACTATCTTTGTTAAACTTGTTAAAAGGTTTATCAAAAGAGGTTAGGGCCCTATCATTTTGCAATGCACTGCATGCTTGGTGGTGGACTCGTTTACAGTTCGCCAATATGCTTTCCTCTTTAATTGTGCGCTGACCGGACAGGCTGTGGACCCTATGATGACGTCTACCTAAAACCAAAAAGGACGGTGACGTTTGATGTGTGTCTGCAATCTTGTCTTGTCGTGCCCTCAATGGTTCTCTTGTTGCTCTGGCTTTTGCCAAGTCAGAGTGTACCTTCTTTGTGGCTTCGGGGCTAAAAGGCGTGGGCGGTAGCTAGCATATTTCATTACCGTTCATGAACAGTCTCAATCAAACCGAGACTGCAATATTTCGTATGTGTCGTGTTCGGACGTTTCTAAAGGTCCACTCAATATACTCTTTTTTTCTAGGCTTGGTTAGATAATAGTTCATGTCGGGGATTTCTCTATTTACACGGTCCCGTTTTATTGGGATGACAGTTGGGTAAGCGTGAGATTTGGTGCACCCTAGAACCTGGTTTAAACCCTCAGCGACCTTTTTCGCCACTGACCATTCCAAGACGGTAGCCCTATTGTCAACCATTTTGTGTTTGTGTTGTCTCATTTTTGCTTTTTATTCATCCTTAAGGTTTGTTTTTTGTTTCTGAGTGTCTTTGCGGTTGACTGTCGTTCTTGAATGCTACTGTTCCTGTTCGATTTTTATACCAAACTTCAAACGTTTTCATGGATTGCTATTGCACATGACAAACAATTCACACGTGATGATACGATATATGTCTCTGCGGTTTCAACGGTTTTGGATTGTACAATTGTTTTACAGAATAATGATCCTATATTTTACTTAGAATTGTTTTAACATTAAACAATTAACAAATATTTAAGATATTTTTTATAATTAATTTTGCCCATTCTCATCGGCAATATTTAATAAAGCGGGGATATATTCATCACCTTTAGTGATAGTTCTAGTTAGTTTTGCAATACAAAAACATTGTTTGCCCCCTTGTTAATAGTTATCATTTTTCTCTCTTGTTTGTTACTTCCACGGGATCACCTTTTCAGTATTTATTTTTTAAATATACCAGGAAATTTTATCTTGTGCTAAACGTTTCATTTTATCAATACACAAACTGTGGTTGTTTCAGAGAAGCCATATATGTGAAGACGTTGTCCGGGCGACGTTGGCCTAACAAAGACTATTTGGTACGGTTAATTTAACATTTATAACAATATGTAGTAAAACGTGAATAACGAATGCCCTACAATAAAAATCGAATTTGTACAATAAAACATATTACAGTTTCCTTATACTTATTGTTACAAAAATGTGGGGTAGGCTTAAAGAGGCTCTACCTATATCTTTTTGTCCATCAATTGATATAAACTTTACTTTATTATAAAGAGGACTACGAAAAAGGTAAATGGCAATAATTTCATCCAATGTAATTTGCGTTTTGCTGGGGAAAAACAGGATTGAAAAGATCGGATTTTTGAAATTGTATTCGTAATTGTTTTAGACAAGCCGTTTGCGGAGATTTTCCGATCTTATTCGTTTACAATCGGAACTTCCTCGTCTGATTAGCGAAGAGTTCCGATCGATTCGTTTGCTATCGGAACTGCGCCGAATAGTTTGTAATCGCATTGCGCATGTCTGAGAAAATCGTAAAAACTCGTAGTTCTCCGGCAGGAATAAACGGCTGGGCAGCATTTTATTCAAGATATTGTTTTGATCATAATTAATAATTTACAGAACTGGAATACGAACCATGTTTCTCTTTAGAATAATCATAAAATAGCTTTGTATACATATAAATGCAGTAATATTGAGTATTTAATATTTTACGTTAAAAATCGCGTAGCTATAGGTAGTGCCTCTTTAATCTTTGAGTTATATTTAACTAAAGTGCACATACCCCTCGAAAGTGTGCTCTTTCCTCCGCCACAAAAGTTCAATCGGCTTATGTAGTATTTTCTGAGATTAGACTCCCACAGTCATTGAAACGAAAGAAATATATGACCGTGTATATTTTGGGAGGGTTTATCTCAGGAAATACTGAATGAATTTTTTTTGTTGCGGCGGAGAAAACATTCGTTACATATTAAGAAAGTTATGAAGCAAGCCCCTACCTTAATTGAGAGCTTTGTTTACATTTATTGCCGTGAACCCGATCAAAAATCACGTGGTTTCGCTACCCTGATGTTTCATTTATGATTATTTTGCATGGCAAAATCAGCTTTATGGTATATTGTGTTCATAAAAACTAATAGAATTTGAAAGAATGCCATTTCCTTATGAAAAAACGAAGCAAGTTAATGCATGAGTGTTTTTGAAGCCTGAACACCATATTATATTTCATATTGGTTTGGTTCACAGAAGATACTATCTGAGAAATTGATTTGATCAAACTGTACTAAACTGTTCGTTTTTTGTTGTTACATTTTTTAGTTTAATATAACACCTCTAAAACATCTCGATTTGTAGGGTAAAAGTCTATTTGAATGCATGAATTTAACAGAAATGACAAAAGTGTTCGTAAAAGCATCTCTTTTGCCATTGGTTAATCTTATCAGTCACTCAGGTATGTCCGACAACTATTTTGGAAAGTGTTGTGCTTCCGAAGTCGTAGACTCTCGAAAGTAGCGCTTTTAAAACGTAATCCCAGCAGTGCTTTTAAAACGTAATCCCAGCATGGAACATAGCATATAAAGGCAATTCATGGCTTGGGGACATTGGTTTTGGCATGAAAATGAAGAAGAATGTTAATAAAGAATGGTAGAATGCATCCATTTGGACCACTTTTTGTGTGAAATGTATCCAAGTCCCCAAAGGTCATGCATATCTCAATACAAAAATTGCTTTTCTAACAGGATTTTATTTCGAAGAATATCAGAAGAAAAAAATATAGATGTTTAACATTATTTTGGCTAGATATTTCTTTTGACAGAAATGCATATGAGTATATCACTGGCTACACAGTACAATTAGATATATTACACATGGTAATCTTTAAATGATTTTTAAAAACTCGCGGCGTCCCGTTAGTTTTTCTACATAACTTGCATTTGTTCAAAGTCGAACAGGAAATGTAGCATTTGAGGATCACAGTCAACCAAAGGCACGCATAGAAACAAACAAAAATTTTAAAGATGAGAAAACGGCAAGACACGACATCACAAACATAAAAGAACTGGCAATACTGATACCGCCTTGGAACGGTCAGTGGCAAAGTAGGCCACTGGGGGTTTAAACCGGTTCTATGGTGCACCAAACCTCACACTTACCCTACTGTCATCCCATTAAACCCAAAGCATATAAATCTATATTTTTTCGTGGGGGTGGGGGGGGGGGGGGGGTTAAAGCAGGTCTTAGGTGCACCAAACCTCACTTTTACCCTATTTCATATCAATAATACGGGACAGTGTAAATAAAGATATACCCGCCAGGTTATATTCTCTAACAAACAATGCAGCATTAATAAGGAAATATAAGTATAAGACATACATGATCATGTATATATGAATATAAAAAACAAAAGCATAAAAGTCACAAAGCAAGTACTTAATGACTTCGCAGAAGCCAGAGCAACAAGAGAACAAACCATCAAGGGCACGACAAGACATAAAAAGAGTTATACTTTTCATACAAACAATGCATCCACTTAAAAGTTCTTCAGCTTTAGAGATAAAAAAAATGGAAATGACAGCTCAACATTTACTATTAAAGGGAGCAAATCATGTATCTAACTGGACAACAAAATGTTGCATTATCTCATTGAATTATTTTATATTGAAATTAATATACTGCCTTGCCCTTGCTTGAATGCATTGGTAATGCTTTAGATTTATTTCCATTCGCTTCAGTTTGATTTTGACATGGCCTTTTTTTTTACCATAACTTAATGACTTCTGCGTCAATAGATAAGGTATATGCCTGATTTTCATATCGAAATGCACGTGTATCTAGGGCATTAAGTATCTGCTTTTAAATTATTACATGATTTATTGAGCCTGTGATACTTTTGAGTATGTACTAGTTATGCAGTTTATCAATCTCTGTGTATTTTCAAACTTCTAATGTAAACACTTACTTTAAACAAGCATTGCTTAATAAAGTGTTTCTCTTTGAAAAATCGCTTAATTGACGAACATACACATGACCGATATAACTACAAGGTTTCCACTCCACATATACTTCATGTGTTGAATTTAACCAACCAACCGCCCCTTGGAACTCACTCTTGACTTCGATTGAGTCTTGACAGCTATGCAGCTATGCATCAGTCAAAAGTAGAAATACATGCAATATTTATTGTCCCGTTTTATTGGGATGACCATCACTGTGTCCATTCAGTGTACGCCATATTCGGTTTGTTGGAGGAAAGTACGGTTTGTTAGAGCATTATGTACGGATTGTTGGAGCAAATTAAGAGGATGAACGATGATGACAGGTACAGTTTTTGCAAATAATTTTACCGTTCTATCTTCATAATGTTTTCCTTCTTTTTAAAAAACAATAATCACGAATAATGTCCAATCTACTCTATATCAAGCCACTGATGGCTATATTCCAACAAATAATCAGTTATGATTACTTTTTCCAAAATAAAATTCAAAACAACGGCAACATGAAGTTATTATGTCGCATGTAACACAAAAGATGAGCCCTGCTTGGAAAACAATGTGCAAGTATGAACGACAGACATATATAGAATTTGAAGTAATACAATGAATTACATTAGAAGAAGATAATATGAAGAAAAACCCATAGCTTGTTGGCAGGATTCATCTCTTGTCTTCATATCTGCTCCAACAAGCCGTACTCATGCTCTAACAAACCGTACACTCCTCCAACATACCGAATATGGCGTATACTAGATGTACGTAGTGACTATTGAGTAAGTAAATAATACAGTGAGGTTTGATGCAACTTAGAATCTGGTTTAAACCCCCAGCGGTCTTTTTGCCACTGAGGGTTCCAAGATGGTATCCCTATGGTCAAATCGTTTGTGTTTGTGATGTCACATGCCTTGCTTATTAGCATTGTAATTCTTGTTTGTTTTAATTTGTGTTTTGGTTGAATGCGTTCTGTAAAAACTACATTTCTTGTTTGACTTTTATACCTACTCGCATTAATATGTTCTTTTTGCAGGAAAACTTTTTGATGGCGGACATTTGTACAAAAAACGTGACTTCCATGACCACGGCCTGTGCAACTATAAAGAACAAAACTTTTGACGAAGTGAAGTATATATAATTGTATAAGTATTTCTTCTACGTGTTATTGTAAACGTAAACATACATGTTCTCCCAACGCATTTATATTCAATTAAGTTTACTACTGTGGCATTATATTCTACAATGTACACATTGATGTTGCACGCCAGAAGTAGATGCCAAAATACTTTCACTTCAAACAAACGGGATAAATGTCCGAATCAAAATATTTGAGACATTTTTGACTCATATTCTTCTGTTAAGGCATTATATAGAGTTTAATTAACATTGTTGTTGTGATACGGGAAATAATTCCCGAGTGAGAAAGATTCTTGCGATATAGAAACTCGTTGCGATATAGAAACGAGTGCGCTTGTTCCGTATCATGACATCAATGTTAAATAATAGAGGATCTTGTATGAGTACTCACTCATTATTGGCTTTAATAAACGAGTTGGCAAAATGATATAATGCGAGGCTCTTGCATTTTGCCTGTCGCTTTAACACGTCAGAAAATGTACATTAACGTGACGTCCATGACGTCATTAACGTTATGTTATATCACTACTGGAATATCGAAAATATTAAATGGTGTTATTACACTCCCACACCGCATGTTATGTGATAAAACTATATATTATATATTCTGTGATGAATTTCTTTCAATCGTCAATATTTTTACACCAGTTTGCCTTTTTACACCAGTTTGCACGAGAACGCCAAGACGACGTTACGTCATACAAACAAAACAAGTGGAACCGGAACTCTTCGTTAATTTCCGTAATCGGTATTTCCTAGTGGCGGAATCTGACGAAAATTTGACGTTCCCGCCACTGACGGAAAAGGCCGAGCAATGTTCCGTACTGCGAAATATCTCCCAGGGAGATGTAGAGCAAACGAGTAGATATAGCTTTTCTATTCGCAGTATTTTCTATACAAATCACAGACAAATATGTAATATAATGACCTAATGATCAAATAAATTCACAGACATCATTTGAGGTCACTATTCTGTTCTTTTTTGCTGCTATTTGATAACGTCTAACGGTTGAACGTTAACATGTTTGAGCATTTCTAGTCAATGAGTACTCCGTCCAAATTCAATCAAAATGAAAACGGAATACGAATTCATTCAAATTCTATAACATTAATACAATTGTAACGGGAAAAAATAAAGTATTGTTGACAAATGCAAACGATATGAAAATACACAACAACAACAAAGACAATTACATTTGTTTGGCAAGATATTACTTTGGAAACATCTAAAATGTCATTTATCGTGTAGAAAAATAATACGGCTTAAGACTCAGTAGTGTTATTACTTACTGGTCCATTGGATCCTCAATCCCAGCATGTGTGGCTTTAAAGTAGACACCGCTTAAACTAGGAGGTGTGAGAGGTGTTGCATCTTATAGTTCCTCCCATGAACAATAAAATCGAGTCTGCAACTTTTCTATCATGTTTGTGTTTGTTGCTTACACGGGATCCCATTTTCAGTATGTATTATATACAAATTAAAATTGGAAACAATATGGTAGAAATAACTATACTACTTAGTCTCGGCCAGCTAGACACCATCATGCATATGTCTCACTTGCAGATATCGGTCTGGGAAGATTAGGTCAATTAAAGCGCCCACTACCGATTAGCCAATTTATTCGCGCGTTTTTTTCACGTGCATAAAGTTGACGTTTGCGTGACGTCATGTTGTAAATAAATGTACAACGTCAATTGTTGATGCACCTGTTACCATTTTTGACGTCACATGCTGTTTCTCAAAAGTTGAAAGTAAGAAATTATTATGAAATTAATTTAGAAATAAGTGTTTTTGAAAGTCTCGTTGAATCTCCCAAAATCTCGCCAAAATCGCCCAAAACGAGAGGGCGATTTTAAACGTCGTAGTTTCCCCAGGCCCTGGTTCTAGATCCGTGTAGCATATTGTAACGAAGAAATCAGAAGCGGGCCGGGTGACCGAGGCTACTATACTACTCAACATTTGCTAAGGATCACTTTTATTCTTCCATATAATTTTATAAGAAATTAATTCACAATAACGATATTAATTTCATTGATACTTCAACAATTCCACACTTTGAATCAAGTCATGAGATCACATGACCATACACTGCCCTAAATAATGTCATGTAAAATAGAAATAATGCTATTTATTTCAGCAAGAAATTTAGACAGCAAACAAGTGATTCTTAGCAAATTTTAGGTAGTTTAGTTACCGTATCAAACCAGTATCATGATTGGCTGCGCCTGCGGCCGCTTGCAGTTCAGGGAGACATTTAGATATCACCGTTTCTTTGTTGCAGGTACCGATATAACTTTCTGCGAATGCTGGTCTATTTTGAAGATTTGAATTACCAGTTCATAGAACAAGAGCCTTTGTATTCGGTAAGTATGTAAACAGCTTTTTGAAGCAAACTTTATGTTTATGTCCGATGTTTAGGCTTTCTACTAAAAGCTCCATTCGAAAACGACCGTTTTTTGCTTAAAAACACGAAATACGTTCAGGAAATACTTATCTTGCATTTTAGCAGTTTCGCTTATAACATGTAATATGAACAGTGAAAGTAGGAGACACTAAGGGAATTAACACTTCTCTGAAACCAGTACGTAGAAGTGAATACAACAACTCATAAAAACATAAACCGAGCACTAGCAAGAAAACATACCCGTGTAAGGTACGAGTAGGTCACATGGGGATTCCCTGATCTCCAGGTTTCCTCAGACAAGGCCATGCTATAGACTAGCTGTCATCTTTGCCATTGGTGATGATTAGTATTAGTGTGTAGCTTGCTGTGTAATTGATGAGAAATAAATAGTCTCCCAAATGAAAACAACCAATAAATACGTATTTCCGAAAATTTACTGAAACAAAAAAAGCTGGGACATATCACAATGAACATGCATCTAATATGCCGAGATACGTTCTCTTAGAAGGAAAGAGAACGAGAAACATTGCTAAGTTAACAATCCCAAATACAAAGCAATACCGATTGCAAAGCAGGTACATATATTGATAGAAACAGTTATGTAAAATAGAGTGTTATTGATACGGTAAAATAGCGCAGAGAGTAGATTATTAAAATTAAGTGAAACACGATCTGGGGATGATAATACTGCGTGGTTTCTATATATACCATGTGTGGGCACAGAGGTTAAACGTGTCTATACTATACATAACATGAGAGGGCACAGAGGTTAAACGTGTTTATACTATACATACCATGAGTGGGCACAGTGGTTAAACGTGTCTATACTATACATACCATGAGTGGGCACAGTGGTTAAACGTGTCTCTACTATACATACCATGAGTGGGCACAGTGGTTAAACGTGTCTATACTATACATACCATGAGTGGGAACAGTGGTCAAACGTGTCTATACTATACATACCAACAGTGGGGACAGTGGTTAAACGTGTCTAGACTATACATACCATGAGTGGGCACAGTTATTAAAAGTGTCTATACTATACATACCATGAGTGGGCACAGTGGTTAAAAGTGTCTATGCTATACATACCATGAGTGGGCATAGTGGTTAAAAGTGTCTATACTATACATACCATGAGTGGGAACAGTGGTTACACGTATCTATAGTATGAGTGGGCACAGTGGTTAAAAGTGTCTATACTATACATACCATGAGTGAGCACAGTGGTTAAACGTGTCTATACTATACATACCATGAGTTGGAACAGAGGTTAAACGTGTCTATACTATGCATACCATGAGTGGGAACAGTGGTTAAACGTGTTATAGTATACATACCATAAGTGGGCACAGTGGTTAAAAGTCTTTATACTATACATACCATGAGTGGGCACAGTGGTTAAACATGTCTATACTGTACATACCATGAAAGAGAACAGTGGTCAAACGTGTCTCTACTATACATACCATGAGTGGGAACAGTGGTTAAACGTGTCTATACTGTACATACTATGAGTGAAAACGGTGGTTAAAAGTGTCTATACTATACATTCCATGAGTGGGCACAGTAGTTAAACATGTCTATACTATAGATACCATTAGTGGGAACAGTGGTAAAACGTGTCTTTATTATACATACCTTGAGTGGACGCATAGGTCAAAGGTATCTATCCTATACATGCCATGATTGGGCACAATGGTTTAACGTGTCTATACTATACATACCATGAGTGGGAACAGAAGGTAAACGTGTATATTCTATACATACCATGAGTGGGAAAAGTGGTTAAACGTGTATATTCTATACATACCAACAGTGGGGACAGTGGTTAAACGTGTCTATACTATGCATACCATGAGTGGGCACAGTGGTCAAACTTGTCTACGCTATACATATCAAGAGTGAGCACAGTGGTTAAACGTGTATATTATATACATACCATGAGGGGGAACAGTGGTTAAACGTGTCTATACTATACATACCATGAGTGGGCAAAGTGGTTAAACGTGTATATTCTATACATACCATGAGTGGGCACAGTGGTTACACGTGTCTACACTATACATACCATGAGTTGGCAGAGTGGTCAAACGTGTCTATACTATACATACCATGAGTGGGCACAGTGGTCAAACGTGTCCACACTATACATACCATGAGTGGGCACAGTGGTTAAACGTGTCTACACTATACCTACCATGAGTTGGCAGAGTGGTCAAACGTGTCTATACTATACATACCATACCATGAAAGGGCACAGTGGTTAAACGTGTTTATACTAAACATACCATGAGTGGGCGCAGTGATTAAACGTGTCTATACTATACATAACATGAGTGGGAACAGTGGTTAAACGTGTCTACACTATACATACCATGAGTGGGAACAGTGGTTAAACGTGTATCTATTATAGATCGAACTTCTGCCAAATTATTGAGTACTTATTGTTTGGATTTCTTTTGTGTTTTCTTTCCATCGACTGTCAGCGATTTCCTTATTTGCACTGTTCTGTTTTTTGGGATGAAAAAAGGATAAGAGAGAACCTGGTTTAAACCCCGCATCGGCCTTTTTGCCAACGACCGTTCCAATGTTATACAATTGGTGTGGTGTATTATAGTTTGCTTGTAAATTTTTCTATACTCAGTTGCAAAAGAAACTGGACACTTTGAACAGTTTACTTTACACCCTATCCCCTTTTTCAAGTGACAGTCCCTTAATGATTCTACCTATTAAATGACAACATGATATTGGTCAATGGAATGATAAAAACTTTGCAAACATACATGGCGTATTCATTTTGGAATTTGTCAGTTTAATTCTAAAAAAAGCCTTTATACAATTAAATCTAAACAAAACTCAGTGTCCACTTTCTTTTCGCCAGTGAGTATATAATTGTTTTCGTTGTTGTTGTTGTTACTGTTTTAATGGGAGTTTTGGTATGAATACAATATATTTCCTGTTCGAAATTTATAATAAAATCTACTTTTAACTAAAAATATGCTTGCTTTTTTTTCAGGGTATCCGATTTGTTTCCGACATAGGCGGTCTTATGGGCTTGTTCATGGGAGCTTCTGTGCTAAGTTTTGTCGAAATCCTTCAACTTCTAATGGAAATATGCCTTTACTTGAATAGAAGAGCAAAGAATTCAAACCAGATCAAGAAACCAAAACCAGACCGTAAACTGTCCGTCTTTCCTCAACCTGAGAAGATAGTTTCGTTCGAAAATGTGAAAGATCACATCCAAATATCAGACCCGCACTGTGTTGCATCTGCGTAGATATGATAGATGCATGTATTAGTTATATTATGTATAACGTCTCGCTTTTCATAATTGAATTTACTTTTAGATGTAGTAGAACGAATTCACGTTAATTGAATATTTTGAGAAGTGTTCTTTATAAGTTTGGTAATGCTGTCAAATGTGCAATAATTATTTGGAACGGTCCAGTCGTACATACAAGTTGGACACTGTCCTCTCAATATGTAGCGTAGCCATAATTTATATTGCGTTTGTGTTATTGAAAAAATGCTTGTACATGCCATGTTGGACACTGCCCTCTCAATATGTAATGTAGCCATACTTTATATTGCTTTTGTGTTATTGAAAGAATGCATGTACATGCCATGTTGGATATTGCCCTCTCAATATATATAGCGTAGCCATAATTTATATTGCTTTTGTGTTATTGAAAGAATGCATGTACATGCCGTGTTGGACAATACCCTCTCAATATATAGCGTAGCCATAATTTGTATTGATTTTGTGTTATTGAAAGAATGCATGTACATGCCATATTTGACACTGCCCTCTCAATATGTAGCGTAGCCATATTTTATATTGCCTTTGTGTTATTAAAAGAATGCATGTACATGCCGTGTTGGACCCTGCCTTCTCAATATGTAGCGTAGCCATGTTTTATATTGCATTTGTGTTATTGAAAGAATGCATGTACATGCCATGTTGGACACTGCTTTCTCAATATGTAGCGTAGCCATAATTTATATTGCTTTTGTGTTATTGAAATAATGCATGTACATGACATGTAGGACACTGTCCTCTCACTATGTAGCGTAGCCATAATTTATATTGTTTTTATGTTATTGAAAGAATGCATGTACATGCATGTACATGCCATGATAATATCGAGTAAATGGTCTGTATTTTGGATTTCGTATATCGACCATTTAATGGTAGCTAATGTGTTGTCTAATGGCGACGCAAAGTTTAGATTTTTTAACCATTTTTGTAACGAAGTTGATCCAGGCTACGCATATAAAGCTGTTCAGATCAACGGTCGAACATCATTCCATGCGGGCCGTCATCTTGATTTATATGACGTCAATTGGTTTACAGGTTATTTTGAATACTTCAATAAAACGTTACGTCATTTCTGTCATCCAATCAGAATGGGTGTTTTATCCGAACCTTGTTAAAAGTTCGACCCTATGTACATATGTATACGTTGCAAGTTTAAATGACTGGCCAATCAGAAAGCATTCCTAACGTGCCTTAGAACAGGCACCAGTTTTAGAGTGTACTTATTTAACTGTTTTATTTGTGTGAAAGATTAATTCAGATGTTTGAAAGCATTCCTATCTGTCGGATAATGAGAGCCATCCGATTTCAGATAATAATTTTTGTATTGATACTGATCTTGTTAATCCAGTAACAATCCGTGCGGCCTCATATTGGAGTTTTTCAAGCTTTTCTCGATCATAGACAGAACACCCAACCCAGTTTCATTATACTGAAACAGGGACAACCAGTCCTAGAACTACTCTAAATATGCTAAATGTCAAGCAAGGGAGCTATTAGTTCTATTTTAGGAAGTTTTGTATGACCCGGCTGGGGATTAAATCCACGACTTCACGCATGCGAGGCTGGTGCTTTATCACTAGACCACGCCGCGGTGTAACTAATAGTGTGGTTGTAATAGCATTTGTAACAATGTTCACAAGAAGTAAATTAAATTAAAGGTAAATTTGAAGGCCGTGTGTTCTTATCCAGAGATAGGCAAACATTTTTATCTGTAAATCATAATGTTACCTGTATACATGTACGTTGTGTACTGCTCGATGCCTATGAAATAAATAATGTCCTGTGCTAGATTTCATCGCTTAAAATGTTTAAATCACTGGCCAATCAGAAAGCATTCCTAACGTGCCTTAGAACAGGCACCAGTTTTAGAGTGTACTTATTTAACTGTTTTATTTGTGTGAAAGATTAGTTCAGATGTTTGAACTCTTCTTAATTGTCAATGCCAATTTGAAAGTGATAACCATCTGATAAAAAGCTAGAAGGGCATATAGTTGTTGATAACATCGTGGACTACAAGTGGATGACTGGATTTGGAACATTGTTTAGGATATCGTAAGCTTCAAAAGACAGTAGAACGTACGTATGTATGTATGCGTTTAAGGTCGCTTTTACAATAGTTCAGTCATATCACGATGGTGTCTACTTGTAGCAGTATGCTCAATGCTCAACGTTATAGTGCTGCCATACATGAACACCACACATGATATGATAATCAACCCAGTTTCATTATACTGAAACAGGGACAACCATTCCTAGAACTACTCTAAATATGCTAAACGTCAAGCAAGGGAGCTATTAGTTCTATTTAAGGAAGTTTTGTATGACCCGGCTGGGGATTAAATCCACGACTTCACGCATGCGAGGCTGGCGCTTTATCACTAGACCACGCCGCGGTGTAACTAATAGTGTGGTTGTAATAGCATTTGTAACAATGTTCACAAGAACTAAATTAAATTAAAGGTAAATTAGAAGGTCGTGTGTTCTTGTCCAGAGATAGGCAAACATTTCTTTCTGTAAATCATAATGTTACCTGTATACATGTACGTTGTGTACTGCTCGATGCCTATGAAATAAATGATGTCCTGTGCTAGATTTCATCGCTTAAAATGCCGAGTTCGCTATGAACTGGTGAAAATGAATTTACAAATTAAGACCCGCCTACAAAGTGGAATGCGATTTAAGTATTGCGTATGTAGCTTTAAGTATTTATTTGCACAAGTATAAGGCATGCGCTAGATTTCATATTATAATTAGTATTATTATGAATATTCAATATTATTTTTAAATATATTGGCTATTATTATTATTATTGTTATTATTATTATTATTATTATTATTATTAATATTGTTACCTTTTTATTTATTAAACAATGTACTGTCTTTTGCAATGTTTAACTTATGTTATGTATTCATTTACAGTTGTTACGTTACACAGATGTATTAACTGTTTATATGAATTCGAAATCCATAATATTAAAGACTTAGTATTTATTTTAATATTTTCCATTTTGTGGTCCATAAATTATTGGCAGGAGTATAATTTGTAAACGCAATAATACATTTTCAAGAATCCAGTCATGTTGTTGTCTTATTTTTATCCACCAGTACATAGCAGGGTGGGAGTGGAATAACAGCAATCAAGAAAGATTCAAGATAATGATATCATTGATGTTAACGAAGACAAACGCAGAAAGACAAACATGAATGGCAATAGTAATAAAGAATAAAGGCATATGACGTCACAAACACAAAAATATTGACAATAGGGCTACCGCCTTGGAACGACCAGTGGCAAAAAAGGTCGCTAGTGGTTAAACCAGGTTCTAGGGTGCACCAAACTTCACAATTACCCTACTTCATCCCAATAAAAACCGGACATTGTAAATAAAGAAATCCCCGCCATGAAATATTCTGTAACCAACAAAGCAGCATTAATAGGCAATATAAGTAAAAATGAGATATAGTGTCCTATAGAAACCACAGCGTCCGAGCGCAATGGCATCGTAGGACTTGAAAATACAATGAAAGAAACAAAAAACAACAGAAAGGGTGGTGAAGACAGGGTTACCGACTTGGAACGGTCAGTAGGCAATAAATCCTACTGGTTAGCTTGAATCGATTTTATATGCGCACAATACACAAAGATGCTCGTATATATATAAATACAAAACACGATAGCCCAGAAAGCCATAGAGAAGGTACTCAATGACTTGGCAAAAGCCAGATCAACAAGAGAATAAACCATTGAAGGCACGACAAGACAATATTGCAGAAAATATCATACGTCACCGTCCTTTTGAATTTCAGGTAGACGTCATCATAGAGTCCACAGCCTATCCGTTCATCGCACAATTAAAACGGAAAGCATAATGACGAACTGTAAATGGGTCCACCACCAAGCATGCAGTGCGTTGCGAAATGATAGGGTCATAACCCCTTTCGATAAACCTATTAACACGTTTAACAAAGATAGTATGAAAGTGACCATGACCAAGGATCTTACGAAGATTTGTAAATCACATACCAGTCAGGTTGAGATAGTCCTTGTCGCAGAAGAGTCCTTATATTTCTTTTATATTTGAAAAGAAGATCATGGCTACGATAATAAAAATTTGCAAAGTTTATGACGACGTTTATGGTAACGGTAGCCCTGATGGAGTAGCTGTTTAGTGATTTATACAAAGATTACGAATATTAGGTTGAGACACATAGACCCAATAAGAATTGGTCGGGGAACATCGCCATCTAAATAGGGATAATTAACAATATCAAAAATAAAATCGTCTCTCTTGTCATAGCTTTTGATAATTATGTTTTCGAAGTTAGCCCTGACTGGTTAGCGTTTTAGTTATATAATAATTTAGTTCCAAATATTATAAACTGAACTAGACGATCTAGAAAACCGAATTAGTTTAGAAACATTTGCCCACATAACAAACTGCTCAGGGTACATCCGCGTCTAAGTGGGGATAGTTAGCAATCCAAAATTGAAACATCTCTATTGTCATTTATTTTCCTTATTATATTTCCATTTTCAATCGAGAGATGCAAATCGAGAAAAAATAGCAGACAGTATCAGAAATATTTGCTGCGTTGTAGTTCTTTAGGACAGCTAGTATTAATTATAGTAGAAAAGAAATAGTTCTCAATTGAGCGTTTTACACGTGCAAAAGAAAGCATGGGAAAATAACTGAAAAACAAACTATACAAATTGTAAAATCCTAGAAATGAAAACAGAAAGGTCAACTTCAATAGTAAATCAACACAATGACAGGGAAAGAAAATATAGTAAATCCAAATATAAGAAAATGCCATTACAATATCGTGCAATCAATGTATCATATGCGTATGCTACCTGATACATATTATTCTTGGTGACATTTGTAAAAATAAAACTGTTTTTTTTCTCGTTCATTCGAGGCGAGGAAGAAGTCCGAAACGAGTCGAATCTGGCGTGAATCCAAATTTGTATCGATATCATGAAATAACGAACAACTGTCTTGCATGATCCATGCATGCATGATGTAAGATGTCAACTTAAGGTGCTAATTGTAAATGAATAACAAAGTAGAACATTTGAATGAATATATTCTCAAAATTTGTTTTTTCGCTTCATAATATTAATTAGTTAATAACACCCATACTTTCTCGTTGTGATCAAATTATGTTTCCGGTCTTTTATTTGTATCACAAGAGTTATGGCCCTTAACAATACAAATATAAGTGTTGCAACTTCATAAACTGTTATTCATGCTCACACAATCACTTCTATTGTACTATTTCAAATACTAAATTGTCTCTACTATTTCTGTACATTCTAAAATGTATTGTCCTTATATTAGGCCACTCCCTTTTATGTTCTAAATTTATTTCAAACATAATCCTATGTTGATTGTCACTTAGCACTGTTTCTGAACCCTTTGAATAACCTTAATCCGAATGACACTTTACAACGAATACAATCCTGTTTATGCTACTTAAAATTAGTTATTTTATGATTTAAATTCTTCGGATAGACTTAATGCAAAAGGCACGATATATCGAACAATTTGAGTAAGATGTGTCCTTGTAAGTCCCAAGGCGTCACCCCATTAATTTATGGCGTGATTAAAGGTTACTACGCTAGTTCAAAAAGCTCTAAGAGTTTCTTCAAAAGAGTTCAAAGTAGTTGAAGAACAATATAATACACGTTTTACATGTCATACATTTTAAGTAAAGGGAGTTCCGATTTCGATTTCAATCGAAATGAAAATATTCCATTTCCGAAATATTTCTTCAAAGTTTACATTACATCGTATTATAGGATATATAACTGATTGCCATACATATCCCCTAGGCCTAGAGTGGTACACTGTCATTTAACACTCAACAAGAACGGAATTATGCACGATATTAAATCACTAGTGATTTTCAAAAGCCTGTGTTCCATCAAGCATGTACAGATGTTCATACTAGTTAGATCATGTGAAAAGAAAGGAAGCTACGTAGAAAATGACATTGACTAACAGTGAAAAGTGTATCCATTGCTGTATAATGAACAAGTGTTTTGAAAGTATCTTTTTTTATTATAAACTGTTGAGAGAAAACTTATATAAACCGTAAACAATTGTGGTAACGCTATCGTCTCCAGAGCATTTTAAAGGTTAAACGAAGAATTATTTTCTTACTGTCTACTTCTTGTTGATGTTCTTCTTCTTCTTTTTAGAAAACTTCCGAAGCGCAGAAGCTTTCTATCTGTAAAGATGTCTTTTCACCATTGATTTTCCTTCTTCGTTTTATATGTAAAGAAACAAAAAATGCGCATTGTTCTCCGAAGAAAATTTTAAAACATATATCAATCAAACGAACGAGCGGCCGATAAAAAATTGCAACAAAAAAAGGGGGCCATGTATCATGTAAGAAAATGACAATCTGTCGAATGACGTCACGTTCTATTTTGACACATCACATATATATTTACCCCATTTCTACTTTCGCATTACTGTGTATGTCAATTATAATTAAATATCTCAAACAAACACTAATAAATGTTCCCAATACATCATTCGGATGAAGTATAGCTAATAATAACAAAAAGCAATCAAAAGTGTGCATTTTGTATCACTGTTAAGGGAGGGAAACGTTTTTTATTAGGAAGTATTTGACTACATCACGGAAGCACAAACGGAATGGAGTAATTACGCCTAATCGACTTTTTGGCGTCTCTGAGGCGCGAGAGTGTGTTACAAAAGGGTCGAATTACTTGTTTCGCTATTTCGACGGAAAATTACAAACAAATACGACCGGTAATATTTGGAAAAGAACACTATTACGCTGTTTACATAGCCTACCAGTAATATATGTACACAGGGCCACTGGTGTAACTTTACGCACCTCGATATGTTAGTGTTTTTTTTGTGAGTGTGTTATTTTGTGCCGTATTATTTATGCTTATTTTCAGAATTTATTTGAACGTAAAGAGGCTTATAGCTACGCGATTTTTAATATAAAATATTAAATACTCATAGTATTGCACTTATATGTAAACAAAACCGTTTTATGAATATTCTATGAAGAAACATGGGTTGTATTATTTTTCTGTAATTTATTATTTATGATCAACAATTCATCTTAAATAAAATGCTGCCCTGCCTTTTATTCCAGCCGGAGGTTTACGTTTTCTACGATTTGTTCGGACATACGCAATGCTCTTCAATAAATCAATGATCAAAAACAAAAAGTAGACAAAATGCATTTAGTATAAACACATTTAAACGTCCATCGAAATTCGGATAAATTGCGACATCCGGTTACTAGTTCATTACGATTTGCTTATTTCGTAGTCGACCCATATGCATTCGCAAATTGTACATAAAATGATGATTGTTTATACCTACATTGACTTTTCCTGTCTTGATGATATTATCACATCTTCTGAGGTAGAAGTTATATTACGTAAAACTATATTTTGTACCAAAGTAAGAAGTTTTATTGAAAAATCGCCGTATTCCCAGTTTCCGGCGTGCAACAAAGTCGCTCATATTTAAATGCCGGTGTATTTTGCTGAATTCATCAATATAATTAATCTTATCTCATGCCTTTCTAATCTATCAATTCAGTGAGATCCGACTATTATTATCTGTGACTCCCTTAAGGGTCTGTGGCGATCTGAACGAGTAATTGATGCCAAAACAAATACAAGAGAAAATCCTCAAAATGTGTTCAGTTTCATATGAAATGTGAACGTGTATTAAAAAAACGCATATTGTGTTCTGTTAAAGGAATTATTATTTATGAAAACGTTTCAGCTGGTAAACACGACGACTTGGTGTATTTTTGTTGTTAACGCATCAATATTAATTCATATTGGGTTCACCATGTTTGTGTTGCTATCAGTTGTACAAACTATTAAATAAACGTGTAGTTAGATCCCAACAAAATAATTTAGAATAGACTTAAAGCATCATATGGGTTAACATAAATAATGTATGCACCCAAAACAAGATGAGTCGTCGAATTTTTTTCCGACCAAACTATTTAATTAACATATATAAATCGATTTATTTATGGGACCTAGTTTAATCCACATATACAATGAATACAATTATGCAAAACTGAAAATACAATACGACGGTTTTACTCGTATTTGGATTGACACCCATTAATCTTCCAGATTGCCTCCAGTCCCATTTAATCATAGAATAATATCAGAAACGGCGCTTTTTATGTTAATAATAATGAAAATATTTGAATGTTGTTTAACGGCTCGTCAGCACAATACATGTTATTTAGAGCTCTACTACCCGGAGAAATCTGGGAACGGATACACCGGAGTCCGGGAATATGGCTACTATTACTAACGAAAATAATCCTTTTCGTTTTGTAAACGTGCTAAGATGATAGACTCCAATATACGAGACCGCCCGGTTTACGTCCAGGTCCGATGGCTGAAGCTAAGGCAAAGTGTCTTGCCCAATAACACACTAACGAAACTAAGTGACGCCGGTGAGGCTAGAACCTCCAGTTTAACCCAATCCATTATAAACATATTATTCTACCGTAGGTGTAAATATAGTATTGGAGCAATATAATCAACACTAATGCTATACAAAAACAATTTGCTTATGCTATTCTCATAATAAATATTAGTGATTGAACATATGCTAGATATGTAGAAAAACTAACGGGACGCGGTAAGTTTCAAAAAATCAAGATTGACATGTGTCCCTTTAAACCCTAGGAATCTATTCGTTACAAAGAGACACATATTTGGAGAGGAATCCAGAGAAAGTGGGATGGAGCATCTCAAAAGGGAAGAATCTCTAAAGGACTGGCAATCCAAACTGACAAGCAACAAGCATATGATGGTCTCAGTCTCTTCAAAATAAGTCGATGTAATTCGATGTCAATGCAATTACAGAACCGTTCGTTGCACGTTTAAAACAAATAATTCATTATTTCAATATGAGCCTTACCAATGCATTAACAACATTTTCTTTAGTGAAATTATGTCAATATGATTCGTCTAATACAAGTTTAAAGGAGCCGAAGCCTCGGTGATATTTGGTCGATTATAGGTAAAATAAATTATAACATTAATGACAAGCTGTTGTAGTGTGGAGTGGGGATTTGTCTTGGTCTGCATGTATGAATATTCTCCAAACTTTGACTATGTGTTTGGCATGAGGTGGGAAACTGATCAGACAGACGGTTGTGTTGCGCTTAGATCATTTTATAACTACTCGAAGCATGACTTGAAGTTTATTTTGTTAATGTGTATGAAGCCACTAAATCATCACGATACTAGTCATTAAATAGTTTTCACTACTTCATACATACACATATATTAAAATATAACTGATACAGCATGGCGGCGTACTCAATTCACCGATAAGTATTCTACTATTAAGGTCTTATACGTGTAGCTGGTGTAATGTTTAGCAGCCTATTCTCTAATACTGCCCAATTTTCATACACTGTAATTTGAAGATATATCTGTATACCAATTATTGATATATCTGTATACCAATTATTGCCTCCAACAAGCATAAACGTAATAACATCTGCAGGCGGTATAAACTTATTTAAGTGCTCTAAAAAAAACGGTGCATATATCCTAAAGTTTTGTCAATACTTTAATAACATCAGTGGTAAAGATAAATGGGAAAACATGCTCTTCATTATAATGGTCTTAGAATGAATGAATGAATGAATGAATGGTGTTTTACGGCACGTCGACACATAAATAGGTCATATTGTGCGCAAAAAATTATGAAAATGAAGTATTAATTAAAAATTAATGTAAATATATAAAGATAAAACTATTAAAAAATAAGGGATGATCAGGTGTAATATAAACTATGTATGTAAATCAACAAATGCCCGTCAACGGGTATATAAACAAGTAAATATATATAAGAACACATTACAATGATTTATATAGTCTGATCTCTTTAAGGAAATCTAAAACAAGACTAAAATCTACAGTATCAAATAACTCTTTCATAGTATTAACATTGTAGTACCTTTGACGCATAGGATCAAAGTCTACACATTCCAATAATATGTGTTTGACCGTTAACGGTGCAAAGCAGGGTATACATTCTGGTAATTGCTCACCTTGTAATACATATGAATGAGTATAACGTGTATGCCCTATCCTGCACCGGGCTAGGACAACTTCCTCTCGACGAATGAGTCTACTAGAAGAACGCCTTTCTCCGAGTAACGGTTTAATTGGATGGAGTTTATTGTTAACTGACAAATCCCAAGCGGCTTGCCAAGAGTTACGAATATATGTGTTAATACAACTTTTAAAATCAGTATAAGGTAATTTGGTATTAGTGATGTGTAAATCTAATACTGCCTTAGCAGCACTATCAGCTCTATCATTACCACGTATTCCTACATGGCTTGGAAGCCAGCAGAAAATAATAACATTATCAATTATAAGAGAATTGTACTTTTCTAAAAGTTGAAGCACAACTGGGTTATCATGTTTCATATTACCCAGTGCTTGAAGAGATGAAAGGGAATCAGAAAAGATTACAAAATGGTCATCATCAGATTCCTGAATATAATTTAAGGCAAGTTCAATTGCCTTAAGTTCAGCTGAAAAGATAGAGGCCTTGTCAGGCAGGCGGCTCTTTATGCTGTGTTTGTGAACAACAGCTGCTGCAGCTACCTTATCTCCATCTTTAGAGCCATCTGTGTAGATATGTTGAAAGTTACTGTATTTCGATTTAATTTCATTAAATTTGCTTTGAAAGACAGTAGGGTCTGTGCTGGATTTGTTATTATTACAAAGATCAAAAATAATTGTTGGTGTTTCCAAAGTCCACGGTGGAATTTGTGGTACTTTGTACTTGGCAATCAAATTTAGGTCGATTTCAGTGTAATGGTCTTAGAAATAAGATACTAGTTTGTGTCCATCAAAGTTAGTGTTTTCAGTTATATTTAAATAGTCATACTGTAAATACATATCGGTTTAACTTAAAATAAAAAATTAGAATTACTGCGTAGAAAGAGTTAAAGGTACTGTAGCAATCCCACCAACAATAGCCGAATTTTACAACAATGTTCACCGTTTCTTAACCTACTGACCACGAGGTATATATAATTTACCTATTTTTAGTATCCAAACTCTATAGACACAATATAAACCACTTTAACCAGCCGGTCCAAACCCCAAAACTGGAGCGCCGAATTAAAAGTTACCAACTCATAATTCATTTTACGCATATATTATCAAGGGTATTTTAAAAACCGTTGAACATACCTATACTTTTAATCGGCACATATACATTATATTTGACCTAAACACCTGGCTAGAGTTTTGATAAAATGTTTCGTATTGCAATTTTGCCGTTATTTGGAGTGTTATGTTCTTTAAAGTTTGCATTAAAATTACCGACATATAAATTGTGTACAGAGTTGGGCCTTATTGACGGCAATAATAGATGCCGACAATACAAGCCGATGAGTCCTACAAAGGGATTAATGTATTACCCCGAATGCATTATCAATGCTCATAATATGAGTATGTTCTTCAAACTGTGCCCTGAAAATGCATTAGACGTAGTTGTACCTTTGCCACATGCAGACTTTTCCATTGTGATTTTGGTGGGTGGAGTAATTTAACATGCATTTTTGTCAAATAAATAATGTTTAAATGACATTCATGTAAATTCTATGTTCAACGTTGCACTTATTATGATATGATAATGAAGGTATTTAAAATGAGATCCCCCATCAAGTCTGTCTTATTTTTAATATATATTGCCATTATAAGTAAACTTTAATCTAGAAGGATTATACGAAAAGTTCACAATTTCAAATGCAAAATTGTAAGTGAAGGAGTTGTCTAATTTTGCCTCATTTTCAGTATGTTTAAGCTAAGCGTACTTGCTTTCATATGCTGTAAAAAATTTCTGTTGCAATTAGTCCGCAGTTCAGCATTTTTCAATTTTATTTTTATTGCACTACAATGCGCCATGGGACCCGTGAGGAGGATTCAACAGATACATATATATTTGATAGTGATAGTGCAATACATATATACAAACATATACCTACAATTATACCAACAAAAATCATAATGAACATGAAACGTCTTCATATGTTTAAGGTATGAAATAATGACAATTGTTTTTTCCTTTCACCGCAAATATGCAGCGAAGGTGAAAGTACCATTTCATTGAATCGCTCATATGTCATTATTCACACATTTGTATTACTTTATATATAATAAAACAGTTGGACTAAGGTGAAACATGGAATACTAGAGCTATATACGTAATCCGTACTCATTAACTGATATACAATATAACATGAGTACTCATAGTTTTCTAAACTAAGGTGAAACATGGAATACTAGAGCTATATACATAATTAGTACTCATTAACTGATATACAATATAACATGAGTACTCATAGTTTTCTAAACTAAGGTGAAACATGGAATACTAGAGCTATATACATAGTTAGTCCTCATTAACTGATATACAATATAACAATTAATTTAATAAAATAGATATTCTCTCTTGTTAACACTAGCGTTTGTTTAGTGTGGCGGCTGTAAAACATTACGTGGTCCCGCCTGAATTCCATTAAGGGATGGGAAAGCTTATATTAGCACGATTTTATAACAGATATTTCGACATTAAACAACTTTTAAAACTATTTTTCACTGCAAAAATGCCCTAACATGTTTAGATTACCTATTAAATGTTTTAATTTAACAATATGCAAACAAATTAAGCCGGATTTAAGGTTTAATTTCATACCCCAACCAACCCGTTTTCGCTTATTGGTGAAGGGGATGGATGGGGTATGAAAGTTAATATTCGGACCACGTAATGTATCGCCCCATCCGCCTACACTTGCTGGTCCTTTGGGATCATCAAACACAATCTTATTGGTGTGGCTTTGCCGGTGCTAGGGAACGTGAGAGATGTTGCACATTATATTACGTCTCATGAACAGACTCAGTAAAAACGAGTCTGCTACATCTCTCTCTTGCGTGTTTGTGTTGCTTCGAAGCGATCCCCTTTCCAGTATTTATTTCCTGATACACAATTGATTTTCTAATTTCAACTGCTTTATATATAAAAAGTGCTTATAAACATTTAATAAAGTTAGGTGTTTTTCAAACATATTTACGTATGTCATTGTGCTGATTACTTACTTCATTAAACATGTTGCATTCAAAACAAACTGGAATGCGTATTCAAGTTTACTACATCGAGGCATATTCTCTTAAATATTGCTTTACAGTGTTTGATATATTCCGGCTTCTATGTCAAGAGTTTGCGATGTTACTTTAACAATGCCTGTCTAAACTTTGGCATATTATGTACTTGAAATATGGATTAAGATCAAAATCCTAATAAAAGATCAGTGTATACAATGCATGTAATTTTCATAGTAAGAAATATAAAAAGATCGGACAAGGAAAGTATCATTCAAGGAGGACAGTCAACCACAAAACACAGAAACAAACACGCAAAACTAATTCATAACTAATTCATACTAATTCATAGTAAATCAACTTTAAATATGCAAATACTTTTTAAAATATTATATGAGCATGGATGTAGACTTCTTATGTAAATAATGTAATACTGATAAGGGAGATCCTTTGGAAGCAACAAACACAACCAAGAAAAGAAATTAGCATGCTCGGTTTTATTGAGTCTGTTTATGAGAGGTAATGTGAGAAGCAACACGTGTCACGCTCCCTAGTACCGGCTTAAGCAGTAATCTAATTCAAAGCCACCTATATTGGGCTCGTTGATCCCGAAGGACCAGTACAAATAACACTACCGAATCGTAGCACGGGGAGACGTTTTACAGCCACCACACTTATAGTCAGTTTTTCGGATACTAAATATTTAATGAAAAATGATACAGCTTAAAGATTTTGTTTATAATACCATATGTAATCAAGCTTTACTTATTAATGCAATACATGCATGTACCATAGTATGCCGATTTCGTTTACGTGCAGTGGCTGCGCATAGCCCTTAACTGACCACTTGATTTCTTAGGCTGAACTATTTCCATGCTCATCCAATCAGAAGTTAGTTTAATCTTACAAACGAGTTCAGTCTACAAGTTCATCGGAACTCCATTTGTATTATATCTCTAACAAAATGAAACAGAGATATATCTGCAAAATTAGATATAAAAATCAAACAGGAAAAGTAGCACTAAAGGGACATATGGCAATCTTGAATTGTATTCAGTATTAAAATGTGCTCTTCGATTTAGTTATCCTGTGGCATTTTGACTTTAAAACTGCTTGCATATAATTAAATAAAAAACTATGATTTAATTTTTCTTCACTATTTACCAAATTTTTAAATATATTATTGGTGCAATATTATAGAGTTAGTAAAATGTAAAAGCAATTTGCTTTGATCTATTCTAACAATTAATATTAATGATTGAACAAATGCAAGATAAGAGAAAAACTAACGGGACGCCGTGAGTTTTTAAAAAATCAAGATTGCCTGTTTTCCTTTAAAGGACGACAGTCAACCACACACACATACACACAGAAACCAAGAATAACGTTAAATATAAATAAAAGGCCAAATAAGACATCACAAACACAACAGAGTTGACAATAGGGCTACCGCATTGGAACGGCCAGTGGCAAAAAAGGCCGTTGGGGTTTAAACCAGGTTCTAGGGCGCACCGAACATCACTCTTACCCTAATG
This sequence comes from Cyrtodaria siliqua, assembly GCA_037043455.1. Lineage (NCBI taxonomy): Eukaryota > Metazoa > Mollusca > Bivalvia > Adapedonta > Hiatellidae > Cyrtodaria > Cyrtodaria siliqua. The sequence continues at coordinate 113,413 of JAWPHD010004705.1, forward strand.
TCATCCCAATAAAACGGGACAGTGTAAGTAAAGAAATCCCGCCTTGAACTATGCTCTAACCAACAAGTCAGCATTAATAGACAATATAAGAAAAACACAAAGATTCTCGTTCGTTTATATATAAATACAAAAAATCAATAGCCTAGAAAGCCACAAAGAACGTACTCAATGACTTGCTAAAAGCCAGAGCAACAAGAGAATAACCCATTTAGGGCACGACAAGACAGGATTGCAGACAAACATCAATAATCACCGTCCTTTTGGGCTTTAGGTAGAAGTCATCATAGGGTCCACAGCATGTCCGGTCATCGCGCAATTAAAGAGGAAAGCATAGTGACGAACTGTAAATGGGTCCACCACCAAGCATACAGTGAGTTGCTGTAACATTTCAATCATCTACTTTTGAGTTAAGAATTCTTTCATTCATTTCAAAACCTATCTCAAATGTGTCTCCAATTATGTAACTTCCCTGACTTAAATGTTTAGAGCGAAACACGGAGATCTGCGGAAGTTTTTTAAGAGAAAAGTCCATATATTATGTCTGTATTTTTACTTTTAACAGGTTTTTAGAACTGTTGTGCTTTTTTCAAAATAAAGATAAATTAATTTGAATGAAACTTAAAGGTCCGCATGTTATTTCGGCTACTTCGCTCGTTTTAATAAGAAGTTTCCTACTTAGTAGTACATCGTTTTATTATTACATCTGTGCAGTAAGTATCGGTATAATTGTCTTCCTGTTCGGTTTTTATTTCTACTTTGTCACAATAGTGTTGTTTGTGCCGTGTGGCGACCGTAGAAAGTCTCCCCGTACATCCAGTCAATATTGTTATCTTTTCACCCTGAAGGGATTGTATGACATTCATTGATCCACGTTTTCCTTAAACACACCAGTGTGTGTGTGTGTTTAAACACACCAGTGTGTGTTTGTGGTTGGCTATCGTCCTTGCATGCTATGATTTTTGTTCGATTTGTGTATATACTTTTAGTCACGTTGATTTCTATTGTTCTTAAACACTTTTTCTGACTACTGTTTATACAGTGTCTGATTACTGTTTGCACGCCTATCACCCGACAACTAGACACTGTGACAGTTGTCTGTTGGATGATGCTTATCTTTTAAATAACAGTTTGTAGGTCTAATATAGTATATGAACGAGGGAAAAGGTACGATATTGCATTGCAACATTTGCATCTATATCCGTCAATTTAAACAGAGATTCAAAAGTTTGCTGAACATAACGGAAATTAAGTTTCCAAAACCTTTGAGCTGTTCAGTCATGTTTGTGAATTGTGATTATATAACTGATCACGTGTTCAGTATTGTTTATGAATATATACACGACTACTATTACTACTACTACTACAACGACTACTACTGCTACTGCTCTGCTGCTGCTTCCGCCGCTGCTGATGCTGCTGCTACTACTGCTGCTGTCGCTGCTGCTGCTACTACTACTGTTGTTTGCTGCTTATGCTGCTTATTACTACTACTACTACTACTACTATTACAGCTACTACTACTACCACTCCTACAACTACTACTACTACTACTACTACTACTACTACTACTACTACTGTTGCTGCTGCTCTTGCTGCTGTTGCTGCTCATGATACTACTAATTCTGCTACTAATACTACAACAACAACAACAACTACTACTAATATTACTAATACTACTACAACTATAGCTACATAACGTCTTACTACTACTACTGCTAGTGCTACTACTACTACTACTACTACTAACATTACTACTACTACTACTACTACTACTACTACTACTACTACAACAACTACTGCTACTACGACTACTATTTCATCTACTACTACTACTATTACAGCTACTACTACTACTACTACTACTACTACTACTACTGTTGCTGCTGCTGCTGATTGTTGTTGCTGCTGCTGATACTACTAATTCTGCTATTAATACTACAACGACAACAACAACAACTACTTCTAATATTACTAATACTACTACAACTATAGCTACATAACTTCTTACTACTGTTACTGCTACTGCTGCTGCTACTACTACTACTACTACTACTACTACTACTACTACTATTACTACTACTACTACAACTACTACTAATAGTATTTCAGGAGGAGTTTGATTAAAACCAGAAATGTATTCCCCTCTATACTTCCGGTGGAATCAATTAGCGGGATATTATATTATTTATTGAGCTATGACAATTTGAGGCACCTCTTTCGAGGTAGGTGATGGTCCATTTATGAACCAGTGAAGCTCTGAAAAGTGCTGTTCTCTATTTTTCTTAATCGGTCACGTCCTATCACGTTTCTAACTCTATGTCTCGGTTTCCTCGTCTGAGCTGGTGTCGTTGTCAAACGCCAAACGGATGTCATGACGCAGCATGGTAATGTCTTCAGACTTCATGTGTATGTATTCGTAATATATGATTCGAGCTCCTTCCAGGACAGAGAGCTTCAATCGCAGGTTATACCGGAAGCAGCTGTTGTTGTTTCTTTTGATGTTATCATAGCGGTTTTTCATGTCATCAAAACGCTTGAGTTGCAGAGCTGTTGAAAAGCTTTCATAAAAATTCTCCATATCTCTCAGTTCTCGTCGCTTTCCGTCAAACGTATCACCTGGTTTGAGCATGGCGTCATCGTAGATTCTTGTTCGCTGCTTTCTGAAATCGGCGTCTGTTCTCGCTGTATTGATATAAAGTCGTATCACTATATAATGAAGAAATAAACTGTTCACCTGTTCTGATAAAGATATGTTTTTTAAGATAGATGTTAAGTGATTAGCATCATATGGTTAGACAGATGACAAACCCATCGAACCAATCATCAAGTGGCAAACGTGCAAACAACAAACAGGTTACATAACAATTGGTCATATATAATACGTATTAATCAGAAAACAATGCTATTGTTTGCCAATTGAATTATTACCTTCGATTACATCTGGTAGTCACATGTGCAATCATGTTTAGCACATTTTAACGTATGTCAAACAAATTAAGTTGATTGTTCTCGTAGAAACGAATCACCATTTAAATCCTAGTGTATGTGTGTAACACTTAATAACATAATAGATAGATAAGGCAGATAATTTTGTTTCAAAATAGGCAATAAAGCCCAAATACAAATTCAGAGTTATACATGGTAACAGTGCAGTTGGTACATATTAGAATACAATTATGAAATCACAACGAAAGACTTAGCATATGCATGTACACACTTAATGTGCATTGACGAGAAGGTGTTTATAAAATTAATGTTCATGAATTTTGTATATAACACAACTATTTTCAAGATGACCAACGCTAGTTAAATTTGATGCGTTACTGTCTGAAAACGTGAATACACTAACAATATACGACGATATAAAATCCATGTTTTTAATATATTCTCGATTTTGCCATTATCAAATCTCGCTCTCGTTTTGCGCATGATTTCGATCTCGAGGAGCCTCCCGCCATCTTGTCCCATAGAAATGCATTGTAAAAGTTGAGCGAGTTCACTTTCAGAATGAATCAATGAAAAAAACACAAATAAACGTTTGAGCGTGAAAATGAAAGTATTTATGAATCAATTAAGACAAATGTTATCCAAAAATAACGAAGTTTAATGCATACCTTTAGCGATCGAATGTATACATAATTCCTTGTAAATACATTGCCCACGTTAAGCGAGTTCACTTTAAAGTTAATTCAGAAGGAATCGAAGAAAAAAGCAAAATCTAAACGTTGAGTGTGAAAATATAAATACTTATGAATCATTTGCGACAATTTTGTTAAAAAAATAACAAGCTTTAATACATAAATTTACAGATCGTATCAGTATTCTGAACTCACTTGAAATTTGTTGGTGGGGTAATTGCAGATATGACGTCACAGGCTCCCCGAACTCGAATTCTCCAGACAAAGGAGAGTGGATTTTGATTAATGACAAAAGGGTGAATTGGAGACCTTCTATTTTCTATCTTTATCAACGAATGAGCTTGGCCTCTGTTAAAAGCCCTGTTTGATTTTAGGAAAGGTAACGGTGTTGTTATTTGTTTTCTTCTAAAATGATATTTATATGTATGTCACACTTGACAACGAGTGTTTAAAACATTGCTTGTGAAACGGCGTAATGACATTTTTAAGCTTAATGGGAATTACATGTATCACTTTGTATACTAGAACAATTTGTTTGTTTTGTTTGCATGGTGTTTACGTGATTTTAGCACATGTTAGGCCATATACGATCGTCGATATTTTCTCGTGTGATCCTTGATCTGGCATTTACCTACTCGAGGTGATACAAACTTCCAGAACACGTTACTCTAGTAATAATCCTATTGTGTGTCACACTTGACAACCAGTGTTTAAAACATTGCTTGTGAAACGGCGTAATGACATTTTTAGGATTAATAGGAAACCGCAACATGTATCACTTGGTATACTAGAACAATTTATTTGTTTTGTTTGCATGGTGTTTACATGATTTTAGCACATGTTAGGCCATATATGATCGTCGATATATTTGTGATAGAATCAGATCACATCATTTTTTCCGGGCTGAACAAGTACTCTATACCTCCCGCCATCCCTAAAAATCAACACATTCTCACTTGACAAGTCGAGCTACCAGTGGGATTCGAACCCACAGTGGTTAAAGGCGAGAACATTTTAGACTCAGCGTCTTCACTATACCGGCCATGGATGCGTTGTCAACAAAAACAAATGTAAACTACAGTTGTAATAACACTTTATATGTATTATATAACTGAAAGATCAAGAATTCTCAGTGAAAGATAATTTATAATCGCTCAGTACAAATAACTGACACCGAAAACAAAAGTGTTTGACTGTGAAGTTGAGTTATGGCATCAATAAAGTACTGTTGATGCCGACGTTATTGACGGCGAAGTCATTTTGAAAGAATGTTTTTAACATTGCGAGATGACAACCAGTCAGACAAACTCGTTCTACGCTCTCTTACTAAACTGCGCTTCTTTGACTTTGTGTTAAACACTAATTATTTTGTATTCGTTATAGCTTGTATATGTTCTCACATTAATAATACGGTGGCACGAAATAACAACCTATACTCACCTGTAGTTACCGTAAGCCACTATTATATACATGTTTACTGGACATAGTTATCTACGTTTCTTTCAGATAGTTTTAGCAATAGGTGTAAAGAAGAGTAAATTCACGTAACAGTGGAAGTTCGCTAAATAAATAGTTAATCAATAGTGCTATGGGACATAACATAGATAGTCTTGTTAGAGAAAAACAATCCACATTTATTTCCCTTCTGTTATTCTACAATATTAAAAATATACTCGTGAACATATAGAGATTATTTAACTGCTGAGATTGATTATAGGAAATAATTCACGAGATGGTGAGAGCGTGATTCTTTTCATGAACTAGCGAATGCAAATAAGTGAACAAAAAAAAACGCCTTCCATCATTGAGTGGATAATTTCCTTATAATCTCATTTCGATAATTTAATACAGCTGGCTTTTACAATTAGCGGTGAAGGTTATTAGCTAACGAAGGAAATATATAGAAGTAGTATAATTTCAAACTTACAATGATTTTACATCAAGTCTCCTAATTAAAGAAACTAACCCGCCAAATAACGGCAAAATTACATTACAAAACCCTTTATCAAAACTCTATCCAGGTGTTCAAATCATATAATAATATGTATGTGCCGATTAAAAGTATGTTTTTATCACCGATTCTTAACATACCCGTGAATATGCCTAAAATGAATTATGAGTTGGTAACTCTTAATTCGACCATTCAGTTTTGGGGTTTGGCCTTGTTGGTTTATTGTGTATATAGAGTTTGGATTCGCAAAATATGTAAGTTATATATATATATATATATATACCTCATCTTCGTAAAAGGTATCAATCTCCGAAAGAGATAACAGTTAAAGGTAACAACACTTTAAACGTCTACAATCTCAATAAAAACCGCTTATATTACAACCAAAACGTTTACTGTACACGCACACATACGTCAATATAAACGTTTATTGTACACGCACACATACGTCAACATAAACGTTTATTGTACACGCACACATACGTCAATATAAACGTTTATTGTACACGCACACATACGTCAATATAAACGTTTACTGTACACGCACACATACGTCAATATAAACGTTTACTGTACACGCACACATACGTCAACATAAACGTTTACTGTACACACACACATACGTCAATATAAACGTTTATTGTACACGCACACATACGTCAATATAAACGTTTACTGTACACGCACACATACGTCAACATAAACGTTTACTGTACACGCACTCATACGTCAATATAAACGCTGAATAAAGCTAGTGGCGAACCAGCCAATATCATGTTGTCATTATTAAACAAAAACACACACAAGAAAACAACAACAAATCAATAAACAATAGAACAAAAATGTTACACGTGATAAATGACATTGAGAAAGCTGACTACTACTACTACTACTACAACAACTACTACTACTACTACAACTACTACTACTACTACTACAACTACTACTACTACAACAACTACTACTACTACTACTACAACTACTACTACTACTACTATTACTACTACTACTACGACTACTACTACTACTACTACTACTACTTCTGCTACTACTACTACTAATACTACTACTACTACTACGACTACTATACTACTACTACTACTACTACTACTACTACTACTTCTTTTGCTGATGATGTTGCTACTACAACTGCAGTTACTACTACTATTACTACTAAAACATCACCACCAACAAAAGCTACTACTACTGCTGCTGCTAGTAATGCTACTACTACTTCTGCTGCTGCTGCTGTTACTACTACCACTTCTACTACTATTACATCTACTACCACTACTACTACTACTACTACTACTACTACTACTACTACTACTTTTGCTGATGATGTTGCTATTACAACTGCAACTACTCTACTATTACTACTACCACTACTACTACTGCAGCTGCAGCTGCTGCAGCTACTACTACTAATTGTACCAAATATACTAAAACAACAACAACAACAATTAGTATTTCGGCAGGAAGCTTGATCAAAACAGAAAGGTATTCCTAATAAATGCCCATCTATACGTCCATTGGAATCAATTAGTGCGATATAATAGTATTTATTGATGTATGGCGATCTGAGGCACCTCTTTCGGGGTATATGGTGGTCTATTTATGAACCAGTAAAGATCTGAAAAGAGCTGTTATGGGTGATTCTCAATCAGTCACGTGATATTACGTGTCTAGCTCTCTGTGTCAATTTCCTCGTCTGAGCTGGTGGCATCTTCAAACGCCAAGCGGACGTCATGACGCAGCATAGCGATGTCTTCAGACGTCATATAGATGTATTCGTAATACATGTTCCGAGCTGCTTCCAGGACAGAGAGCTTCAGTCGTAGGTTGTACCGGAAGCAGTTATTGTTGTTACTTCTGGCGTTGTCATAGCGAGTTTTCATGTCGTCAAAACGCTTGTTGAGTAATGAGTAAGGATAGCTGTTGGGAAGTTTCACGAACTTCATCTCCATGTCCCTCCGTTCTTGTCGCTTTCCGTCACATGTATCACTTTGTTTGAGCATGGTTCATCGTAGATTCTTGTTTGGTGCTTTTCCATTTCTGAAATCGGCGTCTGCTCTCGCTGTATTGATGAAAAGTCGTATTACTGTAGAATGAAGAAATAAACTGTTCACCTGTTCTTATAAAGATATGTTTTCTAAGACAGAAGTTAAGTGATTAGTATCAGATGAGCAGACAGATTACAAATCGTTCTAACCAATCATCACGTGACAAACGTGCAAACAACAAACATATTACATAACAATTGGCCACTGAGTAATTACCTTCGATTACATCTTATAGTCAGCTGTGAAAACATGTGGTTAACACATTTTAGCGTATGTCAAATAAATAAATTTGATTGTTTTAGAAAAAATGAATCACCATTGAAATCCTAGTCGTATTACGTACGATTAACATGTTTTATATTTAATAACATAATTTTAATATGTATAGACACTGAACTCTTTTCAAGATGACTACCGCTCGTTAAATTTTATGTTTGATCGTCTGGTAACTCTGTAAACTCGGTAATACACTAACAATATACGACGAAATAAAATGCATTTTTTAAAGTATATTGGAGGTCTTCTATTTTCAATCTTTATCCACGAATTAGCTTGGTCTCTGTTAAAATCATGTTTGACTTTAAAAAAGCTAAAACAGTGTTGTTTGTTTTTTCTCTTTCTAAAACGTGATTGAATATATATGTTACATTTGACAACGAATGTTTAAATAGTGGAAACGACGTAATGCCATTGTTAGTATTAATATGATACCGTAACATGTATTTCTTGGATAAATAGTATTCTAATTCTATGAGTACAATTTCGGGATTTCTCAGTGAAAGATAATTCATAATCGCTCAATATTAATGACTGACCCCGAAAACAAAAGTGTTTAACCGTGACTTTGAGTTACGGGGTCAATAAAGCACTGCTGACGCAGACGGCAGACTCGTCCTACGCTCTCTTATTAAACGGCGCATCTTTACACACGTTTATCTACCGTAAGTCACTATTAAGTGTACTGGTCGTTACAAAGTCATCCAGAATCTTGTTTTTATAATAGGTGCAACGGGGTGTATATTCACGTAACTGCCGGATCTCGCCAATGATTATTTGTTCAGTAGTTTGAATTGTTTGAATGTTGTTTAACGGCTCATCAACACAGTATAGGTTATTTAGAGCCGCCCCAGAGAGATGGGAAGGATAAATAGGAATCCGGGAACCTGTCCTACTCTTATTATCGAATAGATTCCTATGGTTCTTTAACGTGCTCGGAGGATAGACCAATACACGGGACCGCCCGGTTTACGTCCCCATCCGACGGACGAGGCTAAGGGAACGTGTCTTGCCCAAGAACACACTGACGGAACTCAGTGGCACCACGGAGGATTGACCCGGGGACTCCGGTTGCAAATCCGCCGCGCTACCGACTGCGCTACGCCAGCCCTCTTGTTCAGTTGTTCAGTAGTGCTATGGGACATAACAAAGATAGTCTTGTTAGATAAAAAAGAAATCATCATTTATTTCCCTTTTGATATATCCTGAATGTTAAATATATAGGTTTGAGTTTCATCAAATTTTCATTCGTTTTAGTATGCACTCGAGAACATATACGTTTTCTCACTTCTCGATGAAAATATAGAGATTATTTAACTGCTGATATCGATTATAAGGAATCCTTCACGAGATGATAGGTGTGTGGTTCTTTTCATGAAGAGCGTATGAGAATGAGTGGAAAAAAGACGGCTACTATTGAGTAAATGATTTCTCTATAATTCCTTTTCAAGAAGTTCTAAGTGTTAAACAAAACATAAAAAGAAAGGCGTGTCCAACTTTGAGATCAAGCAGTACCTCTCAATTATGTAACAACAATTTGCTAAACCTAATTATAACCTTCGTTACATGATAATTTAAAGGTAACACTCAACCAACAATCACCTCTGCTGTTAAAGTTACAACACTAACTTTACGCTAAAGTTAACAACATTTTGTCTCAATAAAAGCCGCGTACACTCTATGAGTTTTGACCGAAAAGATTCATGTTTGGTAAATGACAACTTATTCGGCATATTTTGAAGAATTTTTAATTTCCCTTTTTTTTTTTTTAAGGCTAACATATAACTAGTTATTTTTTGGAAAAATAATGACTTGTTGGTGATTTAACTTTTTAGCAATATTAATCTTTATTAATACACCCCCAAAGCCCAAAGTGGAGTTTTTAATTCAGAATCAGCTGAAAATTTGGTATGGTTTTAGAAATCACTCAATATTTTAGATAACAAAATCAGAAGCAAATGAAAAAAGTTATGAGAAGCTAAACAGGTATCAAGACAAATGTAAGAAAACCCTTAAAATGATAAATTTGAAGTTTTCAATTTCAGCACACCTTCTAATGAAACAAAAAACAATCACAGAAAATTGCATTTTTGGGCAAATTTTGGGTAAGACAAACTTATAGAAATAATAACAAGAAATTTGTAATAAACTGGTATATAATAAAGAATTACAAGGTTATCATATAAATGTGATAAAAAGTATAGGTCGGTGTTCATCTAAAAGAGTTAACAATTAAAAATGTTAAAGACCCATCCTTTTATTACAGAAAAATATAGATATATAGGCTTTGGTTTTATTTATTATATCAAAAGTCATTTAAATGACTGGCATACATACACCTGATATACACACATCACATCTAATTGAATTACAAACAGTGTATCAGTATATAATATACACAATATGACCAAAATAGGTTAAAAGAGATGTTGATTTACCACACCCACTTCAATTTTTATGGTATAATTTAACCCTACTGTTGTATTTGCTTGTGTATACTGGAAATAGCATCAGCCATGTTAGAATTAATATTAATGTTAACACAATGTTATATCAAATCCAAATAATCTATTTATCACACAATGTATAATAGTTTGTCAATCAGAAGCATGTCGTGTTTTCAGCCCTCATGAAATAATTCCTGCCCATATGATCTCAAAACTGTGGAAAAGTGTGCGATATATCATTATTATGAATAAATCAAACCCTAAGCCTGGTATGTCGCACAATATACCAAAGTTTAGAGATCAGATGTGTAGGAATTATATCTCAAGGCTAAAGCCCTCGGGCAGATAAAGAGTCTCAGCGATGATACAGTGGCTGATATGAAAACTGACATATAAAACTCTATAATTATCGAACCTACAACAATGTTTGGGGTTCATGATTGTGATCATGTATACTATAAGACTAATGATTTTGGAACATCTTCCCACTTTTTAGAACATCCACATACGCGTTGCGCGAAAATATGCACAGATCACGATAATTCGTCACCAGAGGGCACCTTTAAAAGTATATTTAATGTTTTATTGGATATAGTATTTTACTATGGGGCGAATTAAATACACTATTCAACTAAATACCGTAACCACTGTCCAAAATTGGTAATGTTTAAACATGTTAATTAAAACATCAAGTGACTCTACAAAAACAGTGTACTACTACAGAGTGTCTGTGGCTTGAAAGCCCAGAACAACACACGGTTAATTATGATTGCGTTTTCTGATGCGTTAACAGCCAGGGATGGGTGGGTAAGGTAGGTAAGAATTGTTTGCTCTTTTTTTTTCCATGGATGTCAGTTTCTTTTGTGAATACTGTTTAACTGTTTGTTTGAACTTAAAACACTACTTTTTATACTTATTAAAGATGATTTTAGTATACATGCAATGCATTATTGAAAATCTTAACTTTGTACATAACATTCCTATCTGAAACGACTGGTAAACCAAATTTAGAGAACGAGAGACAGTATAAAATGTGGATCGGACAGGATACGACTAAAATAAATCATATTTTTACTTAAAAAAACAGTTTGGTGTCGGGTTGACCGTTTGGACCGGTCACGTTCGGGCAAACAAACATGTTTTTAACTATGGCCTCGCATATCAGCATACATTTCCATAATGAAATAAACATTACTGCAATGTGTTTGCAGCATTTAATCGCGAATATAAAGAAACTACTATAGAAACTACTTCCCGGTCGCTACCATGATGATTGTGTCAACAATAAACACTGTATACCTACAATTTAGTATGTGGCGTGTGCTGTACGTCTCAAAAATGTTAATGGCGCTAAAGAGAACGTCATCAGCTGCAACATACGTGGCTGTAGCAATATACGTTGCAGTATCAGCGGACAATTTTCATTCCGATTTAATTGCGTAGTATTTTGTGTCCGGTGCAAAGGAGAGCACCCGTCGGTGTCAGCAACAACAAAAAAAGCACAGGTCCGCTATAACGTTTGAACAGGAGATCTGTTGATCATGTTGATTGAGTTTAATATATAAAAAAAGTGAAAATAAAGAAGCCATCTAGATGTTCCATACCTAACCAGCAAACTTTCAATGTTTTGCGTATTTCCGTTGTATTATGCGGTAATGAAAGCAGATAGGCACCAGCCATAACAATAAAGACAATCTCCTAATTTAGATTTTTATTTCATTTGTTTATTTAGTTAGTTTACATTATGCAAATCTGATCACTTCCAATTGTCTTATCTGAATAAAACAATGAACACAATCACTGCAAGAGTTATACATCCAGTAAGAAAACATCAAAACAATATATGAAGACAATATCCACGGGTAAACACATGGTGTCCAGTGTTAGAAACATTTGACGCAGTGCTCTTTCGTATCCCAAATCCATATCCCACAGCAAACTACTACATAAGTTAGACAGGTTTGGTATTCAGTGTGGTATATATGAATGGCCCAAAGCTTTACTCACAAAGAGAAACATGACATTAGTTTGTGAGGGTGAGTTTTCTACTTCTACTTCTGTACTATCAGGAGTACCTCAAGGTACTATTTTGAGACCGCTCTTATGCTTATGTTATATTAATGACTTGTCTGATACTGTACACTCCCAAGTACGACTATTTCCGGATGGTTGCCTTTTGCACAGACCTATCAGTCATAGTTAGATCACAAACTACTACTGGACGGCGTACCCTCTCTAGAAAAATAAGGCATGAGATTCAACACCAGCAAATGGTACCTCTTAAGCATAAAAACAATTCTAGTTACATCTATTAACTAAATACATGTATGCTGTATAACAAGTAAACCAAACATCTCTCTTGGAGTAAACATTTCAGAGGACCTTATGTGTGGACCCCATATTACAACAGTTGACAAGAAAGCAAACTCCATAGTATGCTTCTTCAGAAGTACTATCAGACTCTTTCCCAAAACATGCGTACATCAATGATAGAAAATACCTCGATTGTTTGGGATCCCTACTTCTCCAAGACATCAATGTGCTGGACCACATCAAAAATCTGACTGCTAGATCTCTGGGGACTACAAGACCATGGAGTTAATGTGCGTGTTATGATGCTGGTAGAGCTGGACCTACCTTCCCAATACGAAGGTTGAGAACTGAACAGACTTGTGTTCTACTCGAAAGTGGTCGTATATTTGGTACATTCTATACCCCATAGGAGTATTCAATGCCAGTCAGACCGAAACGTATCATAAATTGAAAACAGTGACAATCAATAATACATGTTTTAAGAGAAACAATGTAACACAGAACAATTCAAAAACGTTTTAGGTATTAAAGCGTCGGTGAAGTGGACCATTTAAGTGATAGTGTAGTCAATGCACATGCAGTACCGGGCTTTAAAACAGCCCTCCAAGCTTAATACTAGACATTTACAATTTACATATGCTTATTTATCCAGATCCAGATCATTTCATGAATGAATCCAAATGGCCGCCCAATAACCGTCTTCTGTTTTAAAAACCACCCAGTCTCCTCTGAGTGATGTATTACGGATGTATTATCCAGAGCATACCACCGGCAGTGTGTCTGTTAATAGTTCGTAGTCTATACTCTGGGTTGAAAACATATTTTAATATCCAAGGTTCTGTTAAATATAGACCCTTTTCTGTATGTCATCATTACATTCATAACATAGTGCATATGTTCTTCACCGATCTCTGGCTTTGAGAATATAAAACAGCCCCTTTCCTTTTCATTTTTCGGTATAAGGATAGAGTGGATTGTTCTTCTTGTAACACAGCATTAATAAAGTTTGAACAAGTTTATTATTAAAATTCCATTAGGCAAATAGCCCATGAGGATATACATTTTTACAACACATATGACTGACAGTCAAAATATGCAATATATTTTACAAATGCACTATATCAATATTTGTTATGATAACATTAAGATAAGGTTGAAACTTAAAAACACATATACAGTTATAAAAGCGTGTTTTGCTTGAATCAGCTAGTCTACTATTCCAAGTTTGGATAAAGTTGTCATGTAATCTCTGTTTAACAACATGCAGAAACAATTTAGAATTACCCACCGTTTGGGATAACCACGCATTATTGAAACCCATAACGCACAATATATCTCTAATTAAAGATGCCCAGTTTTTTATGTTGGGTTGAGCATTTATATCATTTAGCATCAAAACATGTATTTGTTTTACATATATGAGCCGAAACACGCAAAAACGACCCTTCAGACAAAATTTTCACATTTTATGTTTTTTGATGTTTATGAAACACGGTGATTTTCTCTTTAAAAATCTCTTTATTTTATGTCGATATCTTAATTAACAATGATTTTATCTCAATTTGAAAATTAAAGATTGTACTCACCATTAATTTTGACGTTGACGTCGACGTCTTGGACAACGTCGTTGATTAAATAACAATAAAAAACATAAACAATTACCATTTTCTATAGCATCAACTATTTATATTAAGAAACATATTCCCTATGATATAATAAGTAGGTAAAACAGAAGTGACGAGACATTTGATTAGTAATTAACTGATTACCGGCCAACGTCATAAACTGTTACGTTATGACGTTGTCGTCTAAATGTCCGAAGGGACGTTTTCGCGTGTTGCGGCTCATTTATTTTCATTACTTTGTAATAGTTTAACCCAGTGTTTTATAATATTAAAATGAAGATGACATAACTTTCTACCAAATTTTCCATCAATTAAATCGTTTTGTGTTGACTTCTTTCCTCCCAATAGCCTTTTACAAAATTGCATATGTACTCTTTCAATGGCAGTCGCATGTAGAAACCCCCAAACTTCAGATCCATAGTTCAAAATGGGTGTAATCTGCTTATCAAACAAATTTAGCCTATGTTAAACCGATAAACTTGTAAATATGTAAAGACATTTATTCATTTTAAAAATTGCTTTCAAAGCTGTGCCTGAAAGTGTTGCCTGAGCATCAGAAAAATAACCACCAGTTGTAAATACAATACCTAGATTTACAATATCTAATGGATTTTCTGTATAATAAAAAAGATTAGACCTCTCGGTAATGAGCCAACTTTTTAGAATACTATTATCTTTGTTTTTGAACCATCAACAACAAGTTTCCATCTATCACAGTATTCTGAAAGTAAATTTAAGCTATTTTGTAATTCTTCACTACTATTTGCCTTAAAATACAATATCATCAGCATATAATATAAGAAAGACTTTAAACATGTTTACATCAATACCTTCAATATCATTATTCATAAATGTTATCCATTTTCACAGCGAGCGAGCCACTCTCCCCTGCCGGCCAAGACGGGCAGCAGGGGAATTTTTTTTATATCATGTTTTCAACGAACATGCAGAGAGAGAGGCAGGAGAAAGGAGACAAACATTGACCTTGTCTAACCCCTAGCATACAACTATACTCTTCGCTCAACAAATTACAATACTTAACTCTTAATTTCACAGATTGGTACATAGAATGAATAATATTAAACATTTTACCCCGAATTCCTAGTTTAATCATTTAAAACCATACGTTTTCTCGAACTACATAATCAAAAGCTTTTGTAAAATCAACAAACGCTCAATAAAGGTTTTTACCTGTATTAATAAAATGAAAGATTAATCCATGCAAGACAAACACATTATATACTGTACCCATGTTTGACCTAAAACCAGCTTGCACTTCAATGTATACACCATCATTTTCAGCCCAGCTTGTGAGTCTATTATTTAAAATTCTTGCAATCAATTTACCCAAAGTACTTAAAAATGTAATAAGACTATTGTTTACATTGTTAATACTTCCCTTTTTGTGTAAATATATAACATGACCCTCTGGGTCAATAAAATATATTACGTCTTCATCAGGTGTAAAGAATTGACTCTCTGGGTTATTAACAGCTTTAAAATATTGCTCAAAAGCACTAATCTGAATGTTGGGTTGCTTTATTCCAGCACACCTTTTGAGCATATTCCAGTACATCTAAGCAATTCTATGTTTAGCCTATATTAGTTTATTTGTTTCAATTTTATCATACTCATATCTACATTTACTTATAAGTGTCTTGTATTTTGATCTAGTATTTACCATATCTACTCTGTTAACATCGCTTTTGTCTAACCGATATTTATTCAGCATATATACAAAATTAGATTTACTATTAAAGCACTCATCAGTATACCAAGGACTCTCTAACGTTGTATTTTTAGATGAATAGTTTTCAGAAGAAATAACTTTGTTTCTAAATAAAGGCGAGACAACTTCATCAATAATGTTAGAAAATCCTTCAATACAAGTATTAACATCGTCACTATTTGAACATTCATTTATAGACTGATTAAACCTATACAAACGAATGATTAAATAGTTCACAATTAGCGTCTCAAAACAGGTAATCAAATTACTCCGAATAATGCAACATTTTCAATATTTACGATCACTTAGTTTCAAACTATCGCTTGCGAAACTTGAATACGATTTAATGTTTTGTACTTAACAGTGCATGAGTAAATGTTACCAAACTAATTAACAATTGATAGAGTTCGTGTTTCAACTATTAGTAAACATATCGTATGAGTTTGATATAAATTTCATTTTTATATACAGTACAATATAAATTCTGTGATCATCTAGTTCAGCTATTTGTCTCGTCATTTGGTTGAAAAGGAATTGAATTGAATAAGGTTTTCGTGGACCAACGCAAAAATGTTATATGGCGAGAGCAAAAATATTATATGGCAAACGAAAAAATGTTATATGGCACCAACAAGAATGAACATTGACATCGGGATGAAAATATGTAAAATGGGCCTAGAATCTTCTAGAGACGTTATCTGACGTCATAAAACAATCAAAAAAACAACAACATGGCGGCGCCCTCGATAAGCGTAACATTCTGCGAAATTGATAATAATAGTAATTCATACAGAACATGTGGATAATCTACAAGATGAATAGAATAATATCAATTTTAGGCACTGCCTAAGACCGAGCAGAGCTCTTACTCTTCTTGTTTCTTCCTTTAAAGGGACACACAGCAAACCACTTTGAGACAGAAATACATTTTATCTCAACAATTAAATAACACCTCGATGTATAAAACAAGTATTAACTTAAACCTGTTTGCATAACCATATATTTAAATAAAAGGTAATAAAATATGGGAGATTTCAACATTTCACGCTTTCTTCATCATTCTACCATATATGTATTATATGTACTCTTGGTGCAATATAATCAACATACAGTGGGTAGATGCACTGCATGCCTGGACTTCAAACATTTTCCAGATATGTTCTGTTTATTCCAACCAAAATGTCTTCACAAATTCGTTAGAATGCACTGCTTATTAAAAAAAAAAGTGGGGAATATTACTAGAATTTCAAATCGGCCAGCTACGCCCCTGATATTCAAATATAATAAAAAATCCTTCGAACGTGTTAAATAATTATAAATAATGTGATCTTCGCATATATAAAACAAAAGTCAGAACCCAGAGTTTCAAAAAGGCAAGATTACCGTGAGTCCCTTAAAGAGTTTACTGTAATAATACAAATAAAATGTAATCATAAGTGATGTCAATTGATACACAATTGTACATAGCAATGTTTGTTTTTATTGAAAAATATGTATCCCTCTCCATGTTTCCTATTATGCCAATTAAACACCCACCCCATCCAGTCCAAGCTGTGAGAATATAGCGTTTATGGCTCACAACGTCCGAACGCAATGGCATCGTAGGTCCGCACTGTACTGCAAACAAGGACTTGAAACTACAATGAAAGACACAAAAAACAACAGAAAGGATGGTGAAGACAGGGTTATCGCTTATAGCAATGCTATGGGGCGTGGGAAATTGGTTCTTATATTACTTCTCATGAACAGACTCGATAAAACAGTGTCTGCTACTTTTCTCTCTTGTGTGCGTTTCTTTTCTTGCAAGGGATCTTCTTGTCAGCTTTTATTTATACTTTAAAATATGTTCAAAGCAATGGTTACTCATTCGTAGTTTTTTAAGACCGGATAGTATGCGAATCACGTAAGAGGAATGTTAATCACATGATAGTATGCTAATTAAGGAAACGTTTAAGAAATAACATGTGGGCTTTATATTGTCCAAGATCAATACCTCGTAGGCCCGCGTTTTTTTATGTTTCAACTCCTCAACACCAGGTTTTGATATCACAATGATATAAACCTGCTGGAAATTACATGGATGATTTGTATGTACTTAATACACACGTTTTCGATAGATTCAACATAATGCAAATTCTCATAAGATACATTGTATGTGCGTCTCTCAACACCAAATAAAGAAAAGATGCAGTTCACACTGTTTTTAACAATTTAAATTTGTTGTTTGAATCTAACGTTGCTTTAAAATAACGTAATCGTTGTTTTGTATGTTTTCTGACGTTTAAAATAATATAGTCGTTGTTTTGTATGTTTTCTGAAGTTTAAACAGATGTCCTAGCTGTTGAAGGAAGTGACGTCAGAGATTTTGATATTGAATTTAATAACTCCCCAATAACCAGTAAGCTGTAATTATATTCACCTTCGCCTGAGGGCTCGGGTGACATAATTTGCAGGCAGGAATATGAGCCCATGTCCCCTGTCAATAATACAAATAAATGATATTATATACATAAAAAAAGTTCTGATTATTATAATTAATTTGGCAAAACAATTGGCTTACAAACTGTTTTATTACCATAATTATTCAACATATTAACCAAACTTTGCATGTTAAGACCTTTACAGTTACCCATTCCCCATGCTGATTTCCGTGACGCTACATGCCCGGTGTCAGGAGTATGTATGTATGTATGCATGTATGTATGTATGTATGTATGTATGCGTTTTCCATAAGAACGTTTAAATTTATAATGTAAGTGTTGTACTATTTGTTTGAGAAACTGATGATTGCCAACTGTCGATCAATTTACAGGTTAAAGAGACTGAATGTATGCCGCCAATAATAACGTCTGCACTGTAGGAAAATATCACGTTGTAGAAGAGTACAGCGATAAAGACGATTTAGTCCTTATGGCATGACTTGTGTAAATCCTTGTCTCTCACATAGCTTTTGAATGCATATATTTCTTTGTAATGTCGCTTTAAATGCATACTTTGGATGACTGACATCTGTGAGTGCTTCATTTCCTGTTCGACTTTTTTTCTACTTAAGGCTACACAATTCATAATTATTAATGTAAAAATAATATAAAAGTCGAACAGGAAATGCAGCTTTCACAGAACACAAAACCGCCAAACATGAAAAAGGACAAACATAAATGGCAATATTAATAACAAATAAAGGCATATGACGTCACAAACACAAAAATGGTTGACAATAGGGCTACCGACACGTTTGGGAGTGGCTAATACGGTGTTCCCTCTTTTAAAGTTGATGTCAAGAACTGACTGCAGCTCGGTATATATTAAGAAAAAGCACTTTATTTCAAATTCAGTAAGCCATAGGCCCATATGATCATACCATATTATACATATACATTTTAACAGACGTAGCAAGATCCGTACATATATATATTAACAAATAGCAGATGCAAAAATAAACACAGTTATACTGTTTACTTCTTTTTAAACGCCTCACTACTGTATTACACACCCTTGTCTCGGCTCGATTACTTCGTCTAATGAAACACAATACAATCACGCACAGCAACTGAAACAATATTTCAAACATGATGTAAATGTACTATCATAAATGTAGTCCTTTTATAAAACCGCTTCCTTTCCCATTAAATATCACACAACTATTGAATTAATACATAGAGAATAATTAACAGCATAAATTTGACACTGAATTTATGTCACGAGGGAAAAAAGCGGTAATTTGGTTAAAAAAACGAGTTTACTTTACGTAAATGTTTTCAAATAACAAATTTGCAAAGGATTTTAATAAAGACTCTAAGCGTGTTTTTTAACAAATATATTAAGAAAGTAGTTCCGGCAAAGTTATACCACCACTAGTGACGATATAACTTTGTGTGTGTTATACTAAAATTACATCATTCATAGTTCAATGTAAATTTATGGCAGTTATGAAATAAAAACGAGTTTCACGAACTATTAACTATAATTTTGACATTTTAATAATCTTTCAAAAAAATGTATTGGTGTAAGCGGTTATTCAGAGTGCAACGTCACCGTGTCGACTAGGTAAAATACGGAAGAAAGGTTTTCTTGAGGCATATGCGATGTGGCGAAATTTAAATTGTAGATTTGTATTTGTTTGACATACGTTATTCTAGCCCGACTATTATACTGAGTTAACAGTACGTTCGACTCTAAATAATAAAGAGATCACTAACGCTATTGGGTTATTCTGGTGTGTTCTTGCATTTCGTTTGTTTCTTTAGAAGTTATGCTGCCAAAACTCTGATTCTAGATCGGCACCTGATGGTGATAAGAATCATTTATAGCTTGATTTCAGTTTCTGCTTTTTACGTTAATTGTGTAGAGGTATCAGCATATGACATGATAACCCCGACATACTTAAGATCCAACTAAAGTTGAAGAAAGACTTTGCACACTTTGTAACATGCCTGGGAAAATCAAAACTGAGTATTATTTTTTGATCGAATGTATAGCTTATCTGAACCTTAGATTTGTTTTTTATACTGGATTCATAAATTATATCCGTCATTTATTAACATGAATTACACTGAGATAGGCTTAAAACCATGTTAACTGACAAACGCGTAATAAAAAGAGAGCCTTATTATTCAAAATTGTTATCTCCTTAAAAAAAGAGTATAATGGACCTTTGGAAACGGCTGAGCACGACACATACGAAATATTGCAGTCTGTTTGATTGAGACTGTTAAGTCAAATTAGCTATTTCTTAATGTGCAGATAGAAAAGAAATACAGTTAAAGTTATCAAAAAGGAATAAATGAGTATACTCTAAGATGAAAATGAATATACTTTATTAAAAAGAGAAAAGGTTTCTATTAAATGTGTATATACTTAGAAATTAAATTATAATTGAAATAAAATGCCATTCTTTTTTAACGAATATGTATTTAAATTGTGGCTCATAAGCAATACCAGATGGCTGAGTGTTTAATTTCATTCACATTTTGATTATGAGTTATTATTCATTTTAACAATATATGTACTTTTGTATGAAATAGCATATGTCACATTAATAAAGATTTACTACTACTTCTTAAATAGTATGTTTTCCATTGTTAGCTAAGCTATGTACAACGTACTCAATACTGTTTAAACCAGAACTATCACTGAAGGTGATAAATACCCCCACTTTTTTGCTCTAGCCTATGAAGAGCAAAACCAAGAATAATAAATGTCTAAATTATCTGTTAATTTCTTAATGCGAAAGAAATTCTAATTAAAGCAAAGGTCCATTATTCTGTGAAAAAAAAATGCAGAATCGAAAACCCATTAATGCAGAGACACATCATATCATCACGTGTGAACTGTATGTTAGGTGTAATAACAATAAAAAAAAAGTCTTAAAGTAATAGCCACATGTAGTTCATGATGGAGTGAAAAAACTCTAAGTCAAATAAAGGGCCATAATTCTATAATAAATTAGGCATCAACAATTTGTGATATAGAAGGACATAAGGTAATCAGTTGTTACGTGTACATGAAGTTTGGGAACAATCAATTCGAAAATGTTTGAGAAAAAAATGTGTTAACACGTCATTATACAATATTAGAGTGGAAAATTCTAAGTCAAACAAAGGGCCATAATTCTGTAATAAATTAGGCAATCAATAATGGGTGATGTACAGGGACATTAGGTCATCAGTTGTTATGTGTACATGAAGTTTGGGAAAAATCCATTCAAAAGTGTTTGGGATATGGAAGCATTAAAATATGTTACGCGACGCGACGGGACTCGGCGGGACAAAAATGTGTGACGGGACAACGTGATTCCTATATAGCCCCAACTTCACTTTGTTAAAGCAGGGGTATAATAATTTGCAAACATAATTTTGCAAGAATGTTGTACGTAATCATTTTTTTGTTATGAAAATATTTTATTTTTTAATTTGCACAATTATACAATAAAACACATATTTACAAAAAGCAGTTACATTTTCTAAATACATGTTTACATTATATAAATGTTTTATTGTACACTTGTGCCTCTCGAAAATAAGATTATATTAGATGTGATAGGAGATAGGCTGTAAGAACGGTAATGAAAGGACAAAATAGATGAAAAGAATAGCAGAGAGGAATAGAAGTGTACCACCACACTGTACGAGCTGTTTTAAACGTGATCAGTTCTGGGCTGCAAAATGTTCCCATTTATCGTTGTGTTGTCTTATTTTTTCCCTAGATGTCGCAATTATTCTTTCTATGTTTTCCATTTTGTTTTGTTTTGTTTCAACACTGGGAATTGTCTTTGTATATTTACTTCTGAAAATAAAATACTTCGCAATCATTAATAGACAATTTAAAATACAAGAGTTTGCCATTTTTGCCATAATTCCAAATGAAATCGTTTTAAAGTCTACATTGCATTGTATATTTTTAGTGATTAAAAGGTTTTGTACTTCTATCCAAAAAACTCGAGTAACTAACTGCACATTCCCAAAACAAATGCTCGATAGTTTCTATGTGCATATTACAAACATCACAAAGACTTGTATTACTTTTGCAATTTTACATGTATGCAAAAAGGTGTTTGTTGGGAGAACTCGCATTTTACATTTATACCGGAATGTTCTAAGTTTAGTGTCAATTAAGCATTCAAACGGTATAAGGTGAATTAGTTTCCAGTTTAGATTCGTAAGTGTTTCATCCCATTTTATATCAGGTTTTAAAGCGAGATCCTTCGGAATACGTCTAATTTGCTTATTATATATAACTTTATTTGCATTCGTTGTTTTCTCTATTTTAACAGTATTTGTTCAATATCAATATTGTTTCAAGTTTCTGTTTGAATTGCTTTCTTCCACATCTTTGGAATGCTTTGTATGATTGTATAATATTGAAGAAACTCAGAGTTGCTTAGATTAAAAACCGTTTTAAATGATCGAATTTGTAGAATGTTGTAACCCTAGTATTATATAACTGTTCGATGGATTGTATACCTTTAATGTCCCATGTTTTTTATAAAGCATTTTCCCTCTGTGTTTAATATAAGTATTGTTCCATATAAATTGTCTCGAAAATTGATCAATATTTTCCCTAAAATTTATTGTTGACCATGATTCATCTTTTGCGATAAAAACGGTAATTTAAGAGTTATTGTTTTTGATTCAATTGTATTAAAATTTCTTTCAAACAATGTTTTCCTCCACATTTATTAATTTCTTTCATATATATCGCTTTCCAATCACCGTGATTGTTAGGATCTAGAAGTCGTTTAATCCAACCTGTTTTTATTGAATTTATAGAAAATGATGAAATAATTAAAAAAATCTATGACAAGAGAGGTGATTTTAATTTTGACATTGTTAATTATCTCCACTTGGTTGAGGATGTTCGCCGAGCAACTTCTTATGGGGTGTATGTGTCTCAACTAATTCGTTTTTCAAGAGCTTGTACTTGAGTTGAGGACTTTAATATTCGTAATCTTTGTATAACTAAAAAGCTACTCAATCAGGGTTACCGTTACCAAAAACTTCGTAAAACCTTTGCAAAATTTTATTATCGTAACCCTGATCTTCTTTCCAAATATAAAAATAATTTAAGGACTCTTCTGCGACAAGGACTATCACAACCTGACTTCTATGGTGATGTGATTTATAAACTTCGCAAGATTCTTAGTCATGATCACTTTCATACCATCTTTGTTAAACTTGTTAAAAGGTTTATCAAAAGACCATATCATTTTGCAACGTACTGCTTGCTTGGTGGTGGACCCTTTTACAGTTCGCCATTATGCGTTCCTCTTTAATTATACGATGACCGGACAGGCTGTGGACCCTATGATGACGCCTACCTAAAGCCCACTGGGACGGTGTCGTTTAATGTTTGTCTATGATCTTTCTTGTCGTGCCCTTAATGGTTTATTCTCTTGTTGCTCTGACTTCTGCCAAGTCATTGAATACCTTCAGTGTGGCTGTCTAGGCTATTGTTTTTTTTTTGTATTATATTTACACGAGAATTTTTGTGTTTTACTTATATTGCCTATTGATGTTGCCTCGTTGGTTAGAGATTAGAAAATGGCGGGGATTTCTTTTTTTATACTGTCATGTTTTAATAGGATGACCGTATGATAAGTGTGATGTTTGGTGCACCCTAGAACCGATTTAAACCCCCAGTGGCCTACTTTGCCACTGACCGTTCCAAAGCGGTAGCCCTTTTTTCATCCCTTTTGTGTTTGTGATGTCGTTTGCATTTATTATTACTTTTGCCTTCTTGATTGTCTGTTTGTGTGTTCGTTTCTGTGTTTTGTGGTTGACTGTCCTCCTTGAATGCTATTTTCTCTGTCCGATCTTTTTATATTTCTTTATATCAATCATTGTTAAACCCTCATTTTCATAATCCTGAATTACTGTGTTTCTGTTTATTTTATCGGGTTTACCTTCCCATAAAAATTCAAACATTTTGTTTTTTTTTCGGTTAAATACAAACTTCATTTGGAGTCTCTAGAACTGTTAGACGATATATGAGTTTGGGTAGTGCAAATCTTTTAATAACGGTTAATTTTTCAATTATTGATAAACTATGTTTTTTCAACGTTCTAAACAATTGCAGAATTCATCTATCTTTGGTATAAGGTTTTCCTGGTGGCATTTAGACCTATCATTTGTAAAAATAATTCCCAGCGTTGTTGCTTTATTGTTTGTCCATATAAAGTGTTTATCGTTGCAGTATTTTTCATCTGTACTTTTAAGTGAGCCAACATGCAATATTACCGATTTGCTGATGTTTAACTTGAGTCGTGATGTCAAACTGAATGTATCTATTAGTCTAATTAAAGATTCAAATGCTTTCTTCGAACCATTTAGTATGAAAGTGGCATCATCTGAAAAAGTTGTATCTTTTATTTCTTTATTAGCCATTATTACACCTTTAATGTCGTGTTCTGTTTCAATGGCTTTATAAAGAATCCCAATTACAACTAGGTTTATATAAGGTGACAGTGGGCATCCTTGTTTTACTCCTCTTTCAATTTAAAAATGTCAGACATCTGTCCGTTGTTTGATACACTACTTTGGGCATCTCTGTAGAACAGTTTAATCCAATTAACAAGCGATATTCCAAAATTGAAATATGTTAAACATTGTAAAATCAAATCATGATCTATACTATCAAATGCCTTTTCGAAATCAGCAAAAAATATATGTCCTGGTAAATTGTCTTTGTTAAAATAGTCGATTATTTCAAATATTGTTCTTATATTCTCTCCTATGTATCTCCCCTTTATAAAACCTGTTTGACTATTGTCTACAAGAGTGTATAAAACCTTTTTCATACGGTTAGCTATACATTTCGTCGAGGGTTCAAGACGCAGGGTGTTTCCCTCTATTAATCAGTGCAATGCTAAAAGGTGCACTTGTTGCAATTATTTATCTTGCAAGTCCACTATTAAATCAGTTGTTAATGGTAGATTGTTTAATGTATGTCTAGCTTCACATGTTGATTGACGTACATCTCACGTTATTTATGTTCTGACTTGAAATGCACCACGTTCCAGTATACACTATGTTGGACAAACAGGTCGTTCTTTAAGAGTTCGATTTCGCGAACACAAATATAATGCAGGTAATCCTAAAAGGTTTAAAAAAAAATGACTTGTACCAACACTTTCGTCAGTCAGGTCATAATTTTAGTAACGTAACTGTTCAACCGGTTGAATACATAGTGTTTGATAATGATGCTACTAAACGCTTTAAAATAAAAGCTAGACATATTGCAGAACTTAAGGGGATGAAAAACTTGCAGACACCATATCCACTTTGCCTTAATGACAATATTTATCAAGAAGGAAATATTTCGAAAGATCCTAATATTGACATTTGTTCTATATTTTCTTTTCGAAAGCGTTAATCTAGGTCTTACGGTCTTAGGCGTAATGATAACATCAAAAGTAAATCGCGTGTAATTATTTCTGTCGCTGATTTACATACTATTTTTAAACAGTCTGGAAAGCACTCTATGCTTTCACGGCTTACCTCTTTGTCCATTTCTTCACTGAGTAAGCAGACAAAATTTTCATTTGTACAAATCCCTTGTATAACACTGCTTCCATAGTTCAAAACTACACACAACATGTTCTCCGACCCCATATTGACAAGGAGTCTGATCACGTCAGGCATTTTGTAAAACTACTATATATTAACAAAGGTATTGATTTTATTGACATGCCTAGTAGTTTTCGAGATGCTGATGTAATTGATTCTATCCCAAAATATTTCAAAAATTCCGAAAGTCCTGTAATTTGATATAAGTAAAGCCTATTAGAAATATTATTTTCAACTACAATAAAATTGATTCTGACCTTGATATGGTAAATAACACTCCAAAGGAATGTGAATGTAACACATCAAAATTGTGATATGCGCCAGCAGGTCATGTCATCACTGGTAATTTTGATATTGTTGATAAACGTATTCGGCATTTGTTTTCGAAATATCCTAAACATAGATTACCTTCAATTATTGATTTTAATGCCTGCCGAGATCGCCCACTCCATTGAAGATTTTAGTATAAATCGGTGTCGTAGAGAACATGCGGACCTAAACTCGCTTTCTTCTCGGAAAAAGTCAATTCTTAAAATTATAGATACACGTATTAATATTCATAATAAATTTCTTTTAGTTCCTGCCGATAAAGCAGCTAATTATGAAATTATTGTTTGACACCTACATTACGTCAATGTTTTATCTCTGGAACTCGGCAGCACCAATTCGTATACTCCAGTAAATTCTACTGAGGAGGATGTTTTTTCCACAGATATCATTCGGTGCACTACTTTCAAGGCTGGGGTAGACAAAAAGCAAATCAAACTGCCTACTATGTACTGGATTCCTAAGTTACATGAAAATCCATATCAGACCCGCTTTATTTCGAATTCTAGTGCCTGCACTACAACAAACATCTCCAAACTTTTAACTTCATGTCTTAATGCCGTTAAGATCACGTTAAACGATATTGTGATAAAACTTATGAAAACTCTGGGATTAATTTGTTTTGGTCTATAAAAGTTCAGGTGACCTTCTTGATAAAATGTTCAATAAACGTCATGTTTCATCTATAAGCACTTATGGTTTCTCTACACTATATACAACTTTACCACATCGTCTTATCAAAGACAAGCTAATTTTTCTTATTCAAAAAACAATTCGCTAGAGAAAATACTACATTTTTGGCCTGTAATAATATTAAAGCGTTTTTTACTAATGGCAGTTTAGACAATTAAACAATGTGGACTTGCTATGAAGTTTGTGAAGCACTCATCTTCCTATTAGATAAAATTTTCGTCAGGTATGTAACCACCGTGTATAGACAAATTGTTGGTATCCCTATGAGTACGAACTGTGCACCACTTGTCGCCGATTTGTTTTTATTTTGCTATGAAAAAGATTTCATTTATAGTCTTTCAACATATACCCAGGCAGATGTTATTGAAGCCTTTAATGACACCTCTCGGTATCTGGATGACATATTGAACATTGACAACCCTTTCTTTCCAATATGGTTAATAATATTTATCATAAAGAACTTCAGATTAACAAAGCTAATATATCTGATAATAACGCCTATTTTCTTGATTTAGATCTCTCGATTGAAAATGGTGAAATAATTAACAAAATCTATGACAAGAGAGATGACTTTAATTTTGACATTGTTAATTATCCCCACTTGGATGTGGATGTTCCCCGAGCAACTTCTTATGGGGTGTATGTGTCTCAACTTATTCGTTTTTCAAGAGTTTGTACTCGTGTTCAGGACTTTAATATTCGTAATCTTTGTATAACTTAAAGGTTACTAAATCAGGGTTACCGTTACCATAAACTTCGTAAAACCTTTGCAAAATTGTATTATCGTAACCCTGATCTTCTTTCCAAATATAAAAATAATTTAAGGACTCTTCTGCGACAAGGACTATCACAACCTGACTTCTATGGTGATGTGATTTATAAACTTCGTAAGATTTTTGGTCATGAAAACTTTCATACTATCTTTGTTAAACGTGTTAAACATTTTATCAAATGAGGTTATGACCTTATCATTTTGCAACGTACTGCATGCTTGGTGGTGAACCCTTTACAGTTTGATGTTTGTCTATGATCTTTCTTATCTTGCCCTTAATGGTTTATTCTCTTGTTGCTCTGGCTTCTACCAAGTCATTGAGTATCTTCTTTTTGGCTTTCTAGGCTATTGTTTTTTTTGTATTATATTTACACGAGAATTTTTGTGTTTTACTTATATTGCCTATTGATGTTGCCTTGTTGGTTAGAGATTAGAAAATGGCGGGGATTTCTTTTTTTACACTGTCATGTTTTAATAGGATGACAGTATGATAAGTGTGATGTTTGGTGCACCCTAGAACCGGTTTAAACCCCCAGTGACCTTTGTTGCCACTGACCGTTCCAAGGCGGTAGCCCTATTGTCAACCTTTATGTGTTTGTGACGTCGTTGCATTTTTTAAATTACTTTTGCCTTCTCCTTTGTCTGTTTGCGCGTTTGTTTTTGTGTTTTGTGGTTTACTGTTGTCCTTGAATGCTGCTTTTCCTGTCCGATCTTTTTATCTTTCTTTATAGTCGACATTTAATAAACTAATTGGCCTCCCGTTCGTACGTGAAGTTAAGTCTTATTTTGTTTTGACAGAAGCGTTATAATACCTTGTTTTTGAATAGTATTTAAATTTCCAATTTCATACGAATAATGTCTTGATTTAATATGAATTTCCTTAATGTCATTTCAAAATAGTTTATAGAACTCAATTGTTATACCGTCCGACCCAGGACTTTTATTATTTTTCATTTCCATTAGGGCTTTTAAACATTTTTTCTCACTAATTATTCCTTCACACATTTCTTTTTGTTGGTCATTTAGAACATTTCCTTTTGCATTTGGGAAAAAAGTATTTTTGCTTTCTTCGGTTTTAATTTTACTGTACAATTGCTTATAGTATGTCATTTTTATTGTCAATATTTTTTGAGAGCCTGTTACTTCTCTAATATATTTAATTATTCTCGTGATTGTCTTTTGTTCTGATTTTTTTTCTCGAGATTTGCAAAATATTTTGTATTTTTTTCCGCACCTTCAATTCATTCAGCTTTTGCCCTTAAAATATTACCTTGTGTCTTTTTCTCTATAATATTTTCGAGTTTTGATTTCAGTTGATTAAATTCATTTGATAAATTCAGTTCAAGTTTGTCGAAATTTTCATTTAATATGTGTTCTTCTTTGCGTTCCCGTTTTTTCTTTCCTGAGGAATATAATATTGTTTCATTTCGGATTGTACCTTTAATAACCTCCCAAAGAGTGTTAGGGTTTGCATCTTTATTTATGTTGATTGTTTCTTGTAATGAATTTCGTATTCGTTCTTGAAATTCCTTATCTAAAATCACACTATTGTTTAATTTAAAATACTCTGGACCACGTGGTTGTTTTTCATTTTTAAGATTTAAATATACTATTGAATGATCGTAAACCTATAGTAATTTTTCACTTTGAAAAAGCATTAACAATATTTGACGAAACCAAAAAGTAATGGAGTCTACAGAATATTGGAGGTTTATGGTTGGAGTGCCATGTATAATGTCGGGTAGTTGGATTTAAAACTCTCCATATATCATTAATGTCATTTGCCTATATAATATTATTTATTTTTTCTCTACTTTTTTTTATTAGTGTTAATGCTACCATTTTACTTATCGCTATCAACATCAATAACTGTGTTAAAATCCCCACCTATAATTAAAGTTTCACGATTATTTGTTAAAACGAATTCTTCAATCTTTGTCAGAAAATGTGTATTATCTGTGACCTTATTCGGGCCATACACATTAATTAGTAATACGTCTCTATCATCTACATTTAATTTTAATGATTGCATTCTGCCGTTAATTATATTTTTATATTCCATTACGTCTTTAAATGTATTGAAAAATATCAAAATGTTGTATTTTTTCATTGAAGATTTTTATACTTTCGTGTATTATAGAACAGATTAAAAATCATAAAATTAAACCTTTTGAAATAGATGCAAGACCTACTACATATCAAATTGGTTTTTTTTATGTTTTATTTTAACAAATTGCATGCTTATAGTCAAAAACATGCATATTGGAAAAAAAAGAAAAAAAAAGACAACAACAAACAAACAGAAAGACAACAGTAAAATAATTTTGATTACCGTTGATAACTTTTGACCATATATGTTTTTAGTGTTTCTGAACATATAATATATCATACACTGTGTCGTCATAGTGAATGTATTATACTAGATACAATATACATGTGGATAACCGGAAACTACACAATTATATCTATATTCAAACACATGATAAAAATCAGTATAAATTGTATTGCATATTTTGACGTAAAAGCCTACTTTCGTAGTTTGTTTAAATACAAATCTAAGCATAACTATCACATATGGTCATTATGTGCTTGATTATGTTTATTGTTTGCATGTTTGATGAAGATAACAATTTAACTTGATATAAAGAGAAACTGTATTTGTTTTTATGCTTGTGGGTGCTCGTATTCTTAAATTTACAAACGTTATAAGAAACGAGTATTTATTTAGCGCTTCGAGATTATAATAGTACGTGTTTGACTTAACAGTAGCGCTATACACGCTACGCGTCAGAGGTTCTATTAATTACTGGTCCTGCGGGATCACCATTGAATGCTCATAACTCCGTACGTTTGAATCATTACATGGCATCAAATAAATATGGATAAATATTTTATTATCACTCAAAATAAATTCTTCTTTCAACATGTGCATATATAATGTGCAAACGATGCTGTTTAAAAGCGTGAAACCTCCCCAACAGATTCCGTTCGGAAAGTCAAGTCGTAAAAATTATGTTTATTAAATATTTCATGTGTCATTAAAATGAAAACGATTACTTGCTTGTGTTTATTACTTCCAAGGGATCCCCTTTTCAATATGTATTACTATGGTATGGGTCGTCGATACCTCTTGGGATGTTTGTTCCAGTTGAAAAACGACGACTGAAAGCTACAATTATTACTCTTTTCGAATTGCTAAAATGGTTTATTGAGAAAAATTCTGCGACAACGTTACCGTTCACTTTCAACATGTATCCTTTTAATAAAACATTAGTAATTCATTATTTGTTTGCTGATGTTATAGCAATGTATCAAATGTCGTACTTCAATAAAACTCTTAGTCATAGCATTCATAGTTAATGAAATTAATAGTTGTCCCGCAAACAATATATCCCGTCATATTTTCTTGGTAATAAAGATTAACAATTGCATTTTAGAACTAAACATAGGAAATTACGAGACTTTATTATTCTGTATACAATATTAAAACTCTCTAAGTGACATGGAGAGGTTTGTTTTTGTATCGATTCAATTTCAGAACTATTTATTTGTGAACTTATTCGATTAAAATCGCTTTCAAAATGTTCAATTTCGAGACCATCTTCTGGCAACTCGCTTTTAAATTAGTGACATTTTTGTTGCTTTTGATATGCGCTTATATTGGCCTTACTAGTATCGTGTTGTATAATATTAATTTATCACATAACTGCCATTGTAAGCCGTGTTGAACACCAATTCATATTATCATGTGAAAACAACATGGAACGATTTTAATTCGTTGGGAACAAAATGCATTAAAGCTGTAACACTATGCAACTTTTGTTAACTGAAACTATTTGATTTCATCATAAATTCTTCCCGATCGAAGGTATAACTTACTGTTTACCATCAGCTCATAATAGAAATAATTAACGAGATTAAATAAGAGATTATTAGTTCACTGTCTATACTTAACACCATTAAAAGTGCAAGTTTTTTTATTTTGTGTTTATTTTTAATTAAAATGTCTCCGAGATCGATTGCATAATTCCGATTTTAATTCTTTCAATACATGAATTTGATCGGTCACCAGATTTATTGGGAATGTGGATAATTTCAAACATGTAAATAACACTACAATCGATCTTGGAAATAAACACAAAATAAAAAAACTTGCACTTTTAAAGGCGTTAAGTATATTTGAAAAGATACTCGCGTCTAATTAAAATGGGTAGGACAACACATCTTCTATTTTTATGATCTCTTTAGGAAAACATGAATAGTTTGTTTGCTGATGAAGTGGAGAAGACAAGTATTGTAATAATAAATGATCGATATTTGAAATAATGTAACTGGTAAAACGATTTTCCAGATTTTCCTTAGAATTATTTCTTTTGAGATCGTTAAATCGTAAAAACGTAATAATAATTCGTACGCACAGGATATTAACTCGTGTGCACGAAATAATAATCCATACGCACGGAAAAATAAATCGTGCGCACGAAATAGTGAGTCGTAACCACGAGGTTATTAGCCAATCGGTGACCTGAACGCCATCTGTGGTATTGATACCCCTCAAATTGAGTATGTATACCCCCTTCTCACGGAGTATTGATACCTCCTACCCATTGAGTATTGATAGTGGTACCCACCCGCTATTGAGTATTGATACCCCTTCACATTTTGTATTGATATCCAGATATTCCCTCCCAATTGAGTATTAAAGGGACACATTGAAATCCTGATTAGTTTAAAACTCATGACGTCCGGTTTGTTTTCAATATAACTTGCACACTTTCAATCATTAATATTGATTTTTCGAATAGTTCAAAGCAAATTGTTTTACATGTTGCAAATTTTTGACAATATGGCATCAATAATATATTTAACAATTTGGCAGAATATGAAAGAAAACTGAATCTCAAATTTTTATTTGATGGTATGCAAGCAGTTTTAAAGTCAAAATGTGACCAGTTTAAGACATTGAGGTGTTTATTTAATGATTGAATTAAACTCAAGATTGCCTTGTGTCCCTTTAATACTCCATCCTCACTGAGTATTGATACTTTCCCTCGAATAAGTATTGATAACCCCTCCCGATTTAGTTCATGCCACCTCCCAATTGAGTATCAATATACCCTCCTAACTGAGTATTGATATCCCTCCCGACAGAGCATTAATACCCCTTCCTCATTGAATATTGATACCCACTCCCGATTGAGTACTGATGCCCCCTCCTGACTGAGTTTTGATTAACTCTCCCCATTGAGCATTGATACGCCCTCGCTATTATGTATTGATACTAACACCATATTTAGTATCGCTGAGTATCAATACTCCATCCCCATTGAGTTTTGGTAACTCCTCACCATCGAATATTGATACTATTAAGTATTGATACCCCCACGCTATTGCGTTTTGATATCCCTCTCCATTGAATATTGATACCCCCACCACTTTAAGTAGTGATACCCCCTCCACTCAATATGTAAGGGTTATCAATACTAACTGGGGAGGAGTATCAGTACTCAGTGGGGAGGGGTCATCAATACTCAGTCTGGAACTTTTATATATTTTTGATATGGAGGACGTATCGATCCTCAATCAGGAGTGGTATCACTACCACAGGTGGCAATTTATCTTATGAGCATTTAATATTACCTCGAACGCATGAATCATTTGTTCACATGCCCTTCCGTGCTTCCGTAGATAACAGTAAGTATACATATACACATACATACACCTGTGGACATGTACATATGACCGATATTTCTAACTGTTAAGCGTCACTTAAGCAGCAATTATCTTATTAAGTTAATACGATAAGTGACGCCAATAGACTCACGCGTAGCATTAATCTTAATTTCTGACTTCATTTTCCAACAAACTTAAGAGAAACGGTATAATTATACTTATATCAACGGATTCCGCCTTGAAACTTTGTTTTTGATGCTACACCCCGATTAAAGAGGCTGTGCTCTTCGCGGTAGAGTACATGTATGCCTACACCTAAACAAGAATAATTTTATAAATGCTAAAACATGTCATGAATATATAGCTATTTATGTACATATGTTTGTTGCAAGGTGTTCTTATTTTACGAAAGCAGGACTATTTGTTTTGGAAAAACGTAAACAATGGGCCATTTTTACAAAGTAAGCAAACATTTAAATATTTTTAGTATTGGATACAACTGAGACATAGATTCATATTCAAATAAACATCTCGTTTGAATATCTTTAAATAGCCTAAATATCATCCATGTTTATGTGTATGTATACATATTCATTACCAGGAAAAGCATAGTCCCTTTAAGATAGCCACGACTGTGAAGTTGGTGTGACAGGCATTTATGAGCACCGACTGGGCGTTACTTAGAATCGACGTTCGGAAATCATCCTTCTCGATAACTTTGTACAGACTATAGGAAAGTTGTGTTTTCAGATCACAGTTTTAAGTTGGTCAATTAATTCTGATGGTTTAAAGATAAGTATGCAATATATACATTTATTGAACACGTGTATATGCATCTGATAATAGGTGTGCTATGTTAGAGAAATAAAATAAAAAACCGAAATCGGTACTCATCTCGGTACTCATACTCACAAAAGCTATGTACAAATATAGCACCATTTGCTGTTTAATTTATAACAAATTGACGAAATTTGCACAAATAGCTTATCTGCACATATAAAAATAGAATCAAAATACAATACTCGTTATATCTAGGAGACATTCTACTACTATTCTACTGTAATAATTTGGCCTCCGTCATGCGTCAACATTTTACAGAAGGGGGTCATTTTACCACATAGCAAAATTACCGGGAAGTCATTATTTTATGGGGGTCGATTATTTTCGTTACACCGGCGTAAAATGTCACTTATGAACGCAAAATCACACGAATTATCTGAAATCCAACCTTCTGTCTCGTTTCATAAATTCGATATGAAATGGGACTCGTTTAAGATCATATATATATTACATTATATTATCTTTCATTTCATTCCGCCAAACAACTTATCATCTTACTATAAATTGTTTTGAATAAACAATAAGTACATACTTTGTTTATAATAAATAACAAACACATGTTACATGTGGTAATGCGCAGACCAGATAGATCCATTTATTTTTATATAAATAAAGACATATAAATCAATCACACACACATCCATCGGCGATTCATTACCATAACGAAGAAAACTTATATTAAAGTGAATTGTGTCCAAGCACTTTATATAAATAATATACAACAAAACAGTCGCCGATTCACTCATACTGTTTTCATAGTTCTGTGAATATAAATCCATGGTGTGGATTAAGTTCTGACATATACATTTTCCGAGGTTAGATAACCCCATTAAACTAGAACCATATACACATTCGCACTGGTACACGAAACATCCAAATTCTGAAAAGAGAAAACTATATTTATAACATATAACAATCAAACTTTAAGTTTGTACATAATTCATGTAATTCTTAAAAGATGGGTGGGTTGGAGGGAAAACGATAACGCATCAATGTAACTTGCCTGGCCTGACACGCATTGATGAAGAAAAGTGATAGAATTTTATTTATATATTCATGAGTTACCGGTAAGTACTTATACCGCCAGGTGGTCATACCGGTTTAACAACCTTAAACGTTTAATTAAAAGCACATTTTCACATCTACGATAAATACATTTGGCTTGACTTATGTTTTTTTGTATAAAATCATTATATCATACCAATTAATCCTACTCGATACTTTTGGTCTAGCAATTCGCAGTGTTCAAAAAATTAAACTATGTCATAATTCTACTCCGAGTAGCGGCTTCCTTATCTGTTTAAAACGTGCTTTAACATTGATGTATTTTCTTTGTTTACATCCGTTTTTAATTATTCTTGCATCCTTTTCCCAGTTTTCAATTTTTGCTCCTATTTTCCTAGGCGGTTCCCCAATGTTCAATCCTTTTATGTTTGTGGAGTTAAACTTGTATACTTTGCTCTATATTTCCTTATAATTGTTATTTGTTTTGACTTCGTGTTTGTTGTTGGCTATATCCGCGAATGCTACATTTCCTTGTAATTGTTTGTTTTGACTGCGTGTTTGTGGTTGGCTGTATCCGTGAATTCTACATAACCTTGTAATTGTTGTTTATTTTGACTGCGTGTTTGTGGTTGGCTATATCCGTGAATATTATATTTCCTTATAATTGTTGTTTGTTTTGACTGCGTACTTGTGGTTGGCTGTATTCGTGAATGTTACATTTCCTTGTAATTGTTGTTTGTTTTGACTGCGTGTTTGTTGTTGGCTGTATTCGTGAAAGCTACATTTCCTTTTAATTGTTGTTTGTTTTGACTGCGTGTTTGTGGTTGGCTGTATCCGTGAATGGTACATTTCTATGTAATTGTTGTTTGTTTTGACTGCATGTTTGTGGTTGGCTGTATTCCGTGAATGCTACATTTCCTTGTAATTGTTGTTTGTTTTGACTGTGTGTTTGTCGTTGGCTGTATTCCGTGAATGGTACATTTCCTTGTAATTGTTGTTTGTTTTGACTGCGTGTTTGTGGTTGGCTGTATCCGTGAATGCTACATTTCCTTATAATTTTTATTTGTCTTGACTGCGTGTTTGTTGTTGGCTGTATTCGTGAATGCTACATTTCCTTGTAATTGTTGTTTGTTTTGACTGCATGTTTGTGGTTGGCTGTATTCGTGAATGCTACATTTCTTCGTAATTGTTGTTTGTTTTGACTGCATGATTGTGGTTGGCTGTATTCCGTGAATGCTACATTTCCATGTAATTGTTGTTTGTTTTGACTGCGTGTTTGTTGTTGGCTGTATTCCGTGAATGCTACATTTCCTTGTAATTGTTGTTTGTTTTGACTGCGTGTTTGTTGTTGGCTGTATACCGTGAATGCTACATTTCCTTGTAATTGTTGTTTGTTTTGACTGCATGTTTATGGTTGGCTGTATTCCGTGAATGCTACATTTCCTTGTAATTGTTGTTTGTTTTGACTGCATGTTTGTGGTTGACTGTATTCCGTGAATGCTACATTTCCTTGTAATTGTTGTTTGTTTTGACTGTGTGTTTGTGTTTGGCTGTATTCCGTGAATGCTACATTTCCTTATAAGTTTTATTTGTCTTGACTGCGTGTTTGTGGTTGGCTGTATTCCATGAATGCTACATTTCCTTGTAATTGTTGTTTGTTTTGACTGCGTGTTTGTTGCTGGCTGTATTCGTGAATGCTACATTTCCTTGTAATTGTTGTTTGTTTTGACTGTGTGTTTGTGGTTGGCTGTATTCCGTGAATGCTACATTTCCTTATAATTTTTATTTATCTTGACTGCGTGTTTGTGGTTGGCTATATTCCGTGAATGGTACATTTCCTTGTAATTGTTGTATGTTTTGACTGCGTGTTGGTTGTTGGCTGTATTCGTGAATGCTACATTTCCTTGTAATTGTTGTTTGTTTTGACTGCGTGTTTGTTGTTGGCTATATCCGTGAATGCTACATTTCCTTGTAATTGGTGTTTGTTTTGACTGCATGTTTGTGGTTGGCTGTATTCCGTGAATGCTACATTTCCTTATAATTTTTATTTGTCTTAACTGCGTGTTTGTTGTTGGCTGTATTCGTGAATGCTACATTTCCTTGTAATTGTTGTTTGTTTTGACTGCGTGTTTGTTGTTGGCTATATCCGTGAATGCTACATTTCATTGTAATTGTTGTTTGTTTTGACTGCATGTTTGTGGTTGGCTGTATTCCGTGAATGCTACATTTCCTTATAATTTGTATTTGTCTTGACTGCGTGTTTGTTGTTGTCTATATCCGTGAATGCTACATTTCCTTGTAATTGTTTGTTTTGACTGCGTGTTTGTAGTTGGCTGTATCCGTGAATGGTACATTTCCTTGTAATTGTTGTTTGTCTTGACTGCGTGGTTGTGGTTGACTGTATTCGTTAATGCTACATTTCCTTGTAATTGTTGTTTTTTTTGACTGCGTGTTTGTTGTTGGCTATATCTGTGAATGCTACATTTCCTTGTAATTGTTGTTTGTTTTGACTGCATGTTTGTTGTTGGCTGTATTCCGTGAATGCTACATTTCCTTATAATTTTTATTTGTTTTGACTGCTTGTTTGCGGTTGGCTGTATTCGTGAATGCTACATTTCCTTGTAATTGTTGTTTGTTTTGACTGCGTGTTTGTTGTTAGCTATATCCGTGAATGCTACATTTCCTTATAATTGTTTGTTTTGACTGCGTGTTTGTGGTTGACTGTATCCGTGAATGGTACATTTCCTTGTTATTGTTGTTTGTTTTGACTGTGTGTTTGTGGTTGGCTGTATTCCGTGAATGCTACATTTCCTTATAATTTTTATATGGATTGACTGCGTGTTTGTGGTTGTCTGTATTTCATGAATGCTACATTTCATTGTTATTCTTTTTTGTTTTGACTGCGTGTTTGTGGTTGGCTGTATTCCGTGAATGCTACATTTCCATATAATTTTCATTTGTCTTGACTGCGTGTTAGTGGTTGGCTGTTTTCTATGAATGCTACATTTCATTGTAATTGTTGTTTGTTTTGACTGCGTGTTTGTTGTTGACTGTATTCCGTGAATGCTACATTTCCTTGTAATTGTTATTTGTTTTGACTGCGTGTTTGTGGTTGGCTGTATTCCGTGAATGCTACATTTCCTTGTAATTGTTGTTTGTTTTGACTGCGTTTTTGTGGTTGGCTGTATTCCGTGAATGCTACATTTCATTGTAATTGTTGTTTATTTTGACTGCGTGTTTGTGGTTGAATGTATCCGTGAATGTTACATTTAAGAAATAGAACATCGTTTACTGTGAATTATCGTTTAATATATCACGGTTTGGAGTTCAATTGTAAACAATAATTTCACGAGCCCGAAGGGCGAGTGAAATTATTGTTTACAATAGAACGACAAACCGTGATATATTATAGATAATTCACCGTAAACGATGTTCTATTTCTATTCTAATACCCCTAAAATGTGAAAATAACGCACACATCTGAAATCTTTCGCATTGCTTTGCTTGCTCTCCTAACGTTGCATACGTTACAGTGCGCAATGCGCAATGCGCAATGCTTATTCTTCTAACGTTGCAAACGTTACAGTGATATATCGTTCAATATAACGAGGTATTTTAAACTAGGCTATATAGTGCGTGTGTATTAGAATTCCTTATAATTGTTGTTTGTTTTGACTGCGTGTTTGTGGTTGGCTGTATACATGAATGGTACATTTTATTGTAATTGTTGTTTGTTTTGACTGTGTGTTTGTGGTTGGCTGTATTCCATGAATGCTACATTTCATTGTAATTGTTGTTTGTTTTGACTGCGTGTTTGTGGTTGGCTGTATCCGTGAATGGTACATTTTATTGTATTTGTTGTTTGTTTTGACTGCGTGTTTGTGGTTGGCTGTATTCCGTGAATGCTACATTTCATTGTAATTGTTGTTTGGTTTGACTGTGTGTTTGTGGTTTGCTGTATTCCGTGAATGCTACATTTCCTTATAACTTTTAATTGTCTTGATTGCGTGTTTGTGGTTGGCTGTATTTTGTGAATGCTACATTTCCTTATAATTTTTATTTGTTTTGACTGCGTGTTTGTGGTTGACTGTATCCGTGAATGGTACATTTCCTGATAATTTTCATTTATCTTGACTGCGTGTTTCTGGTTGGCTGTATTCCGTGAATGCTACATTTCCTTATAATTTTTATTTATCTTGACTGCGTGTTTCTGGTTGGCTGTATTCCGTGAATGCTACATTTCCTTAAATTTTTTATTTATCTTGACTGCGTGTTTCTGGTTGGCTGTATTCCGTGAATGCTACATTTCCTTATAATTTTTATTTGTCTTGACTGCGTGTTTGTGGTTGGCTGTATACCGTGAATGCTACATTTCCTGATAATTTTTATTTGTTTTGACTGCGTGTTTGTGGTTGACTGTATCCGTGAATGGTACATTTCCTTGTTATTGTTGTTTGTTTGACTGTGTGTTTGTGCTTGGCTGTATTCCGTGAATGCTACATTTCCTTATAATTTTTATTTGTCTTGACTGCGTGTTTGTGGTTGGCTGTATTCCGTGAATGCTACATTTCCTTATAATTTTTATTTGTCTTGACTGCGTTTTTGTAGTTGTCTGTATTTCGTGAATGGTACATTTCCTTGTTATTGTTGTTTGTTTTGACTTTGTGTTTGTGGTTGGCTGTATTCCGTGAATGCTACATTTCCTTATACTTTTTATTTGTCTTGACTGCGTTTTTGTGGTTGGCTGTATTCCGTGAATGTTACATTTCCTTATAATTTTTATTTGTCTTGACTGCGTGTTTGTGGTTGGCTGTATTCCGTGAATGCTACATTTCCTTGTTATTGTTGTTTGTTTTGACTGTGTGTTTGTGGTTGGCTGTATTCCGTGAATGCTACATTTCCTTATAATTTTTATTTGTTTTGACTGTGTGTTTGTGGTTGTCTGTATTCCGTGAATGCTACATTTCTTTGTAATTGTTGTTTGTCCTGACTGCGTGTTTGTGGTTGGCTGTATTCTGTGAATGCTACATTTCTTTGTAATTGTTGTTTGTTTTGACTGTGTTTTTGTGGTTGGATGTATTCCGTGAATGCTACATTTCTTGTTAAACTTTAATACCTATTTATTTGTAGCTTCTTGTTTTAGATATCACATAGTCAACTCCTTTGCATTCTAAACATTTGGATATGGTATCCTCATTTT
This sequence comes from Cyrtodaria siliqua, assembly GCA_037043455.1. Lineage (NCBI taxonomy): Eukaryota > Metazoa > Mollusca > Bivalvia > Adapedonta > Hiatellidae > Cyrtodaria > Cyrtodaria siliqua. The sequence continues at coordinate 154,029 of JAWPHD010004705.1, forward strand.
CATTTATTTTTATCAGATATATATAAGGTCATTTAACTGATTAAGTAGGTGCAGCGTACGCAATATGATTAAGTTTCGAAATTCTGATTATTTCTGATTGCGCTGAATAGTTAATTCTTAACTCATTTAAAGTAATTGTTTTATATTCTTTGAAGTTGTGAAGTTGAACGAACTTAACGGACTGAAAACGTAATACAAATCTTCGTATAGTGCGTTACGTCATGTTGTAAATAAAGGTACAACGTCACTTGTTGATGCACCAGTTACACTTTTTGACGTCACTTGCTGCTTCTCATAAGTTAAAAAGAAGAAGTTAATATTAAATTAACTTGAAATTATGTTTTTGAAAGTCTCGTAGAATCTCTCAAAATCTCGTCAAACTCACCCACAAGGTGAGGGGCGATTTCAAGCGTCCTCCCCAACCGCCCACCTTCTCCGGTTCTGAATACGCGTCGCATAGCGTAGAGAAGAAAACAGAAGCGGACCGGGTGACTGAGGATATCAATGGGAACTGGTAGAACATAAGTTCAGCATATAACCGTGTCATTAAACATTCATTACATACAACTGCAGTAGCGTAACTGAAAAGAACATTAACAGCTTAAATTGTCCAATTGATGCCATTCTGTAATATATATGGAGTCATGAATAAAAACAATAAATATAAATATGATATTAAAGTTGGTCATAAAACACGGATAACTACTCGTTTTAGCAACATTGATAAGCGATATCTTTAAATGCGTGGGATAAGTGATACGCAAACAGATTTCAAACAAATTAACTATGAAATTCAATGTTCTTTCAACTAAAAAACATATGTTTTTCAAAGAGCAATCGGTTTCAATAATTAATTATAATATTATTCCCTAAGGCATAATACAAATAAAAACAGATATAATCAAGCATACTTTATTGTTAACGTTCAAAATATCAGTTGTAAATAACATTTATGTCGTCAAATACGTTTCGCTTTATTAGCCAGACAATGTTTTGCTACCATCTTAGGTGGCACTGTTTTACGCAGTGCCAACAGGGTAGCTGTTTCTTTTTATAAAAGTTATCTCACTCTTTTAATCAGGCTTCTTTAAACAAGAGGTGAATGACCTTGAAGTTTGATAGTTAGATCAGCATTCCTGTGAAATTTAATGAACATCTGTTAAGTTGTTTCAGATGAGTAGTCGCTACAAGTTTTCACTATATAACTCTATGTAAACAACGATGGCCAATGGCAATAGAGTTTAATGTCGAATCAAAATGATATTCAAAAGGATATTCAACAACATTCAACATTTTATAATGCTGATTATTTTAGAAAAAGTCCCATATCAATATCGGTTGTAGTTTTCAAGAAGTAGTCGCTACAAACTTGGTTTTTAAAAATCAATTTATAGCTTTGGCGGCCATCTTAGATTTGAATATTTGCTAGGATCAACTAGACATTAAGAGCAACATTTCTTTTACATTTCATGAAAATCCTTAAAGTAGTTTCAGAGGAGTAGTCGTTACAAGATTTTACTATATAACTCGACGTAAACAAAGATGGCCGCAGGCAGCCATGTTTAATGACGAATCAAAATGATTTTCAACAAGGAGCAACATCATGTCATGCTGATAATTTTAGAAAAAGTCCAATATCAATATCTCATAGTTTTCAAGAAGTAGGTGTTACACACTTTTTAAATATATATTTAATCATCTTGAATTTTCGGCAGACACGAACTTTTGTTAGGATCAACTGGACATCAAGTGCAACATTCCTGAGAAGTTTCATGAAAATCTGTCAAGTGGTTTCAGAGAAGTAGTCGCTACAAGCTTTTACTATGTAATTATATGTTAACAAAGATTGCCGCTGGCGGCCATGTATAACGTTGAATCAAAATGGATTTCGACCAACATCATGTCATGCTGATCATTTTAGAAAAAGATCCATTTCAATATCATTTATAGTTTTCAGGAAGTAGTCACTACAATCTTTCTTTGTAATCTATTTTAGCCGTGAAATTTTGCTAAGATCAACTAGACATCAGGAGCAAAGTTCCTGTGAAGTGTTATGAAAATCCGTCAAGTAGTTTCAGAGGAGTAGTTGCTAAAAGTGTTTACTGTATAACTCTATGTAAACAAAGACGGCCGCTAGCAGCCATGTTTAACGGCGAATCAAAACGATTTTCGACAAGGGCCAACATCATGTCATGCTGATAATTTTAGAAAATGTTTCATATTAATATCACTTACAGTTTTCAAGAAGTAGTCGCTACAAACTTGTTTTTTAAAAATATATTTTTATCTTTAGCTTTAGATTTCACATCAACGTGGATTTTTGCTAGAATCAATTAGACGTCATCGGCAACATTCCTGTAAAGTTTCATGAACATTCATCCAGCAGTTTCAGAGGAGTAGTCGCTACAAACAAAAGTTTTCGGACGGAGGGACGGACGGACGGACGGCGGACGCCGCACCACGGCATAAGATCTGCTGATCTTTGATCAGTAGAATTACAAATCGTTTTCTCTAAAATCATGAGAGATAGATGTCTAATTGTTTGCATTTCGTATAAGCTTATAGTCCTCTACAGAATTCTTTAAAACGGTGACTGAGGTCATATTTGGTTTGACCTCACCCGAGAGGTCACATATATTTAGATATAGTTATATAGAAACATCTTTAAAATCAGTATTCTCTGACACTACGAGAGGTAGACTTTTAATATTTCCATGTAGCATAAGCTTATAGTTTTCTACCAAGTCTGTCCAACTTGCAACCCTACAAGAGCTATACGTCTTAAACTTTGCATATAGCATCGTATTAATGTCCTCTACCAAGTGGTGGTCAAATGGTGATCCTTGATTCAAGCTTGGCCCTGCCCTGTGGGTCACGCTATCACATTGAGTTATATAACAGAAGCTTTACAATCTAGTCTGAATCTACATAAGCTACGTGTCTAATATTTTGCATTTAACATAAGGTTATTGTCCTCTACCTAGTTTGTTTAAATGGTGATAATTGGGTAAAATTTAACACAGGTCGGGGGGTTCACAGTTTTACATAGAGTTATATTTGGAAATTGCTGTTGTAATAATTTCTCGAACATGTGAGGACTTTGAGGTGAGGCCCTTATGCCTCTTCTTTATGACATGTATTTACGCTTTTTATAAAAATCACTTCAGATTTACGTTTAAGAACAACACTATTTATAAAGAATGGTGAGGTGTTACATTATAAAGATCTAAATTAATTTAAGCAATTGAAACTGTTATCGATAGCAAGTGTATATATATTAACGATATTTACAACTCCCATATTCAATAATCCACTCACTAAAATATAAAATCAGATAGCTACATTGTCGTGACAAAAGACATCTACGGAATAACAGGGTCTTCAGATGAAGCGTTGGATACATTGACTACTGTAGTTTAGTCAGCACAGCATTGTCAACATCTATATATATCTAAAATGAGAAAAATGTCCT